>JAKTSR010000043.1:0-75739 GCA_030580325.1 Sugiyamaella sp. yHKS617 | reverse complement strand
GGGGCGCCGCCCCGGACCCCGCTGTGCTCGCTGCGCGAGCGGCTCTCCTGGTTTCGCCCTAGCTGGGTGCGAGCGGAGGTGTCAGCGATCAGGGGGTGCCGCACTGCTGACGGCTGTTATCGAACATGCATGCAGGGCGATAAGTGTAAAAAAGATTCCTCGGGGCCGATCTCAGACCTGGATTGTTGCAAGCGCTGCTCTCTCTTGAACGGTTCGCTTGTTTGTTTATTTATTCACATCCCACCATGGCACCCGCGAGCACGAGCACGAGCGAGCAGAACAGAAGGCGGCGCAGGAGGAAGAAGGCCAGAACCGAGGGTATGTACACAGTCTAGTGTGCTAGACTCGCCAGATGCGCCTCCGGCTGCCGGGGCGCTGACCCCGACCCCGCGGTACTCACTTCGCGAGCACCAGTCCCGGGAGTGGACCTCCTCGAGCGCAGCGAGAGGAGCAGCGGGGTCCGGTGCAGCGCCCCAGCCGCCGGAGGCATACGAGCACGAACATGTGTACTAACGGGTGCCAGATTTCTCTTCAGACTCGTCCGACTCGTCTGATTCGTCTCGCTCGGACGCTTCTGACAACGAGGATGCAGTGGAGGCTCTGGACGGCATTGCCGTCGACGACATGAACATCGACGGCGAGGAGCAGCAGACGCCGGCTAGCAGCGCGAGCGTAGAGCGGCCGGTGGTTCCACAGCCACTGAAGACGTCAGCAGATAAGAGCGAGTTCGAGGACTACTACGTGCAAATGATGACGGAGCAGTTCGGCGATGACCTCAACAAACTCCGCCAGAGCAACGATTTCCAGCAGAAGTCGCTATTCATGTTGATTAATGCATTGAAAGAGGGCGTCAACATCTTTGACTCGGAACAGCAGAAGCTCATCCTCAGCCGGGCCCGACCCTCGGCCCCGGCGTCTTAATAAATATAATTATCCTGTGCAATTGTGTCATACTCGAGGACGGGAATGCCTCCGGCGGCCGGGGCGCAGCCCGGACCCGATTGTGTTCGCCGCGCGAGCTCTGCTCCCCGAGTGTGGCCCGACTCGAGCGTAGCGAGAGGAGCAGCGGGGTCCGGGGCAGCGCCCCGGCCGCCGGAGGCATGACCCCACCCCGTCTACACGCGGTTAGAAGATCTTTTTCTGGAACTGCCCGATGAGCGAGTAGTAGCTGTCGGCCGCCGTGGAGACAGGGCTGGCGGTGGAAGAGCGTTGCTGCTGGGGAGTGGATTTGGCGGATGAGAGAGCCTGGGTCTGGGTCTGGGTCTGAGCTGAGGGTGGAGGGGTCTCGGGATGCTCCTTTTCGGAAATGACGGCATCCACGCGTTTGCGGAGACCGGCTATGAACTTGGTGCGCTGGGCGTGGAGCGCAGTGCCCTTCCATATGAGAGACAGTTGCGCGGCATGTTCGAGTTTGGCCAAGGCTGCCTCGATGTCGCCTGCTTCGACGAGAGCCAGCACTGCGGCACTCGTTTTAGATTCGTCAAAGTTCTTTGCTTCCGTGAATATCTGCTGTGTTTTCTGCATGTTTTTCCTAGCAGTGTCCAGCTTTTCTAGCCTGGAAATGACTTTGGCGGTCCTGGCCGACCCCGAGGCCGCTTCGATTTGAGTGCGGGCGTCCGACGAAGTGGTCGTCGACAGCGCCGAAATATCGCTCTTCAGCAGGTCTATCTCGTAGTTCAAGCGAGTTTTTGCACGCACCAGCTCCGAGAGAACCGATTCCAGCTGGTAGGTTATGTCCTGGGAATGGGTATCCAACTGTGACAGCAGCTGCGACGCCGACGACTGAAGTTCGGCTAGCTGCTCCGTCGACTTGTACTTCGGCAGCGTCGTGTCCAGCAGTACGTGCGGCACAAGGTCCGGATCCGAGAACTTGTCTATAATCTCCGCCGACATCTGTGCTCAAAGCCGCCTTTTCTCCTAGTAGCACACAGAGAAGTACAGCGAAGTCCCTGAGTTCAACATGACATGCAATCTCGCTAGCTGTTGACTTTATCCAGATGCGCTTCGCGCTGATAGTGGTTAGGGCTGACTCTACGAACCCAATGCCACCGCGATGTGGTCCAAAGCTATATTTGTTATATCCAAGTGCCGGCCAATATAATGGGAGAGGCAGCGGCGGAAGCATATCGGGAGCAGCAAGATGAGGGTAGGAAGCAAGAAGAGTTACGCAGCGAGGAGGAATATTGCGAAGAGTATCTTTGCGACACAGCAAATGATATTTACTATGGTGAGCGCCTCTTCGGACGTTCTTTGACGTATCAAAAATGGGTTCCTCTTAGTTGTCTGGATGTGGAGCTTCTGCGCACTTTTGAGTCGCGCTACGGTAGGCGGCCTGATTCAGTGTTGCAGAAGACGCCATTTTTTTTCCGAAACCACCCTATAAGTCATGTTTTCATTAGCGGCCGATGTATTGATGTCACGGAGCACGATCTCAAGGGGAAGGGCAGCCAGACGGGTACTGAGGGCAACTCCATCAATGCCAATAACGACAATAATGGCATCAATGAAAACAGAAAGCGTACGTTATATATCTTACTTATTGATGATGGATCTGGCTCCCTGCTCAATGTAGTTTATATTGGTCGGCGGAAACACAATTTCAATAAGTATTTGCACCAGTTTGTGTCGATAAAGGCGGCTATATTTCAGACCAAGAATTCTGAAAGGGTTGTTGCCGTGCAAGGGATAAGCCCTGTTGGAACTCGACTGGCTGACCAAACAGCACTATATCAAGAGGTCTATCGAGTTAGAAACGAGATTCTGTCCCGGTCCTGGACAATGTCTCGTCGCTTTCGGAGCACATTCACCCGTGCCGAGGTGGAGTACGACCAGAAGAATTACGGGAGGAGATTTTGTTCTTTGAGTCGGTTTGATTCTGTTCTTGAGAGCCACAGCCTCTTTATGATGCACGAAAAGCACGATATCCCCACCTTTGACGACCAGTTGAAGCTGGACTAATGGATCTGAACTTGTCAAGTTCCTCCAGCGGCGCCCTCTAGCAGTTGAGCGCCGACCTATGGTCGCTGTGCTGCGCGCGAGTCGGGTCAGCGGTCTGCACCAAAGGGTCTCACCCTCGTCGAGTTCAGCTAGAGGGACTATGGGTCCGGGTAAGACCCGGCCGCCGGAAGCACATCCGCAGTAAATATGAAGTGACTAGTAAAACTATTTATTTTCTTCTGGTAACTCTCTGGTATCTGTGCATATGGGTGATTTAGGTTATCTTATCTTCTGGCGATCACACGCGGCTTAGAATTTTTTAGTTCACGCATGCTCATGGAATTCACCAGTGACTGAGGAGAATCAACCTAGTAAACCAGCAATGTCTCTCTTCCAAGTTGAAGGTTGGAACCTACCTGATAAGGTTGCTGGTGGACCGACCAAATCCAGCAACGAGGGCAAGAAAAGGAAGTCGTCAGAGATAGTCAAGAAGAAGGAGAAGACTCAGCAGGAAAACAGAAAGATAGCTGCCAGCGAACTCCAGGATCTCTACGAAGGAAAGAAGGATTCCAAGAAGCGGAAAACAGAAGATTCACCAACTGACTCAGTGAGTACTTTGGCTGTTAAGAGCAAAGACGGCATTGAGCGTCACTCAAAGAAGTCCAAGCCTAAATCGAAGGCCAAATTGAACAAGTCCCACGAGAGTCAGAATGAGACGGAAGTAGATACTGCTACTCGCGCGGCCCCTGCAACGCCGGCTCAGAAGCTGACACCACTGCAACTCAAAATGAAAGAGAAGCTTACTGGTGCCAGATTCAGATGGATTAATGAACAATTGTATACAACTACCTCCGAAACCGCACTCAAATTGATCCAAGAAACCCCCGAAATCTTCGACGAGTACCACGAGGGATTCCGCAGTCAGGTAAAGTCATGGCCGGAAAACCCTGTTGACACGCTGATTTCTAAGTTTAAAGAGCGGCTTGAAAAACCTATTAATGCCCCTGGTGGATTGCCTGGTAGTGGAGATGGCACTGTGGTTGTCGCCGATATGGGATGTGGTGAAGCCCAGCTTGCACGAGATCTGTATAAAGTAAAGGGATCTAAAAAGACAAAGAAGCTGAAGTTTCAAATTCACAGTTTCGATTTAAAGAAAGCCAATGACCTGATTACGGTTGCGGATATTAAGAACGTGCCACTGCCAGACCAGAGCTGCCATGTTGTAATCTTCTGCCTGGCACTGATGGGAACTAATTTCCTAGACTTTATTAAAGAGGCTCTTCGCATCCTGAAACCAAAAGGAGAGCTTTGGGTTGCAGAAATAAAATCTCGTTTTTCCAATGGCGACACCACCGAATTTGTCGACACTTTGAAATCGCTGGGTCTCTTCCACAAAGCAACCGACGACTCCAACAAAATGTTTGTTCGATTTGAATTTTTCAAGCCTCCAAAAGACATTCTCGACCAGCGACAGAAGAAACAAGAAGCTCGCAAGCCTAAATTCATAGACCACAAAGAGTCTGCTGCCGAGGAAAAAGGGCCCGAGGGCACCTGGCTGCTGAAACCCTGTATTTATAAGCGCCGCTAAGTCGTAATATATTCATGTTCCTACTCGGTCTCCGGCTACTAGCATGCTCACGTAGCTCGCATCACTCGGGTTCAAGCTCCGTGCGTGATGCGAAGACGTGCCGGCCTGGGGAACGAGCGAGCTACCGGGTCTGGGGCAGTGCCCCAGCCCCTGGAGGCATAGACGCATAATTCCAGGTATGTCCATATAGTATCAGGCGAAACTACCCTGCAGCAAGGGCCAGGCCCACTTCGGGACTAGGAAGTCTTTTTGAGGATGCTGTTGATCATGGCATTGCCGATTTCCATGGCTTCTGGGAACATATGGGCAAAGTACTTTTGGGTTACCTCGAACTCGGCCTTGTAGCGTTCGAAGCTGCCACTGCTCACAATATTGCTCCAGTTCTACACAATAGTTAGCATGATCATGATCAGACTGGTAAGGATTGATTAGTCTGAACTTACTCTAGCCGCGAGGGTGAATTCAAGATCGTCTGGGCGAAACACTTGGTCGTTGATGCTGTCTTCTATGCACTTGTCAAGCAGGCCAGGCGTGCAAAACAGATATTCAGTAACGCCTAACCAGATACGAAATAGCTAGATTATGTTAGGACGAAATGAGCCGGGCCACTTGACTTGGATGACACTTACCGGAGTCGAGCAGATCATGTGGTCGTACGGTACAATGCCTAGATGGTACCAGCTGTCTACAATGGCAAGTAAACTGAGGTGTGAATTAGGAGTGGAGCCTCCTTCGGGTACTTTACCGAGCGAAAACTGCCCCAGAAGATCATCAGACAGTAGTAAGCTATGCGAGGGGTCTAGAGACCCGAATACAAAGTCTCGTGCCACGTAAAGTCGCTTTCGCAGTCGCTCTTCATCTCTTTCCAACATAAGTTTGAACAGCTCTGAAGTGGAAGAGGCATATTGGAGAATCTGTTTGTGCGCCGAAGGATTGGTGATAGCAAGACCAGCATAGACATGCCACTTATTAGAATAGATTCGTAGAGTGATATTCACTTTCGCGTTTTCCAAACCACCAGACCACCTAGTAGTGTTCCACGGATATTGATTGTTCGACTTCCAAGCAGTTCCCATGCTGAGAAATGCAGCATGTGTTACGGCCTGGGTGTCTGCCGTGATCTTATCGTGGTCTTTCGCTGTGAGATAGACGGTTTTTGAATTCAAACACGATAAGATAGCCTCCACAAAACCAACACTGTCAACTTTCTGCTCCGGTCCCTCCAGTACTCTATGCTTGATGATGACCAATGGCTGGCCCTTAGGGTCTACTTTCGGGCCATGCAACGAGTGACATGTAATAATATTAACATCCTCCGGAAGATACTTTTCAAAAGCACTGATCTCGGGCTCTTTGCACGATGTCTGTCCGCCAACAGAAGCACCGACTTTGGTCGACGGGCCGTACATGGCCACGATCCCGTCGATATTAGCAGCCTCCACGCTGTAGATAATATAGTCGGACTTCCGCGATACCAAGTGTCCATTTTTCAAGATTTCTACAGGCGAATCTGAGTCGTTAGTTTCTATTTATTCCAGTGCATTACCAGCGACATCGCCAAACCCCAGACTCTTCAAGTCTCGGGTGAGGGCCGTACAGCCGGGGGTCCGCTGACTGAAACAATGATTAAGGTCGCTCACCTTCGTACTCTTCTAACAGGGCCGGATATTTCGATTCCTGGTCGCACGCACTGACTCTGGACTTGTGTTAGTAAAATTCCTGCAAAGGAGAACCGAATTCAGTTAACTGAAATTCCAACATGACCAATTTCTCATCGCTACTCACTTCCAGCCAGCCTCGGAAAACCTTTTGGCGTACATCCGGCCCATATCGCCGAGGCCTATAATGCCCACAACAAGCGACTTCTGCCACGTTTCTATCTGCTCTGAACTCATTGCCAATTTTTCCTGAATGCTGTTGAATTAGAATAGGAAGTAGGGTCCGAATCATAAACGACGAAGTTGCAACGATCTATAGCGCCGCATTCCATTCCGTAACGCGCTCGCATCTGGAGCACAGATCAAATCGCTCACTTGTGCAATGAAAACTTGTTCTCTGGAAACGAAGGTTGCACTATCTGGTCCTTCGGTTGATCTTGGGCTAGTGCTCCAGGTCATCTTCAAGCCAATGATCCGAGATCAGAACAGGAGTTGCGAGAACAAAACGTCTTAAGTGCCGAGACGGAGACTTGAGGTTAAAATAAAAATGAACATAGTACTGGCCCTGCTTCATATACAGGTTTCTGATTGTGTGACTTGACTCAGGGTGCTGCTGAACTAGGCAGACAAGATTAAAGTGACACAATGGTACTAGATCTAAAGATAACACTTAAGGTTGATTACATGGATCGATCTTGACCCTATTGTATGCAGTTGGGTTTGATAAGCCGTGATAGGCAGGTACCGGGACGATCTGTTGATACGAATTGTCTCCTCTGGCTCCCCTCTGCCCTACCAGGTTAGTTCTGGCCGTGTCCATGGGACTAACGTTTTAGCGGAGTGAGTACCCCGGCGGCTCCGCCCTGACCGCCGACGGTATCCCGTCAGCCTTCGAGTATACCCTCCCCTGCATAAGCGTCCAGTTTTGCTCTACCATCCCGAGATGCCAACGCAAGTCGAGCGTCATATCAACGTCAACAATCCATCTGGCTGGCTTATAGAAGAGAACTGGCGAGACCCGGCATTGGCCAGATAGTGTAGTAACCCGATGATGTATGATGACTGGGCCTATAGGACCGAAACGCGAGTTCAGCCTGAGGTGAGGTTGGACGAGGGTGCGTCGGCCACATCTGCCAACTCCACTCCAAGTTCAACGAGCTCGTTGAAAGTAGGCTCCGGTAACCGCCCTCGAGCCAGATCGCTTTTACAGTCAGTAGCCCACGCTAGTGATGAGCGAAGAAACTATCGGCATAAAGAAAATGGACAGGTCAATGGCATTCGAAACGGCGGAAGTGGCATGGTCCCCACTCGAGCTTCAGTTGAACCGCGACGGGCTCAGTCCCTGACTCGCAGCTCGAACAGGGGAGCACAGTATGAGTACCGGTACCTGCATCGAGTTCCAGAGTCAGTCCTCTCTGGGGTCAAAAATGACGGCTCTCGCAAATTAGCGGCTCTGGCTGCGCCGACAATTGATTATCCATTTACTGAAGAGGAGCATCTGCATCTGAACAGCCTATCGCATTTCTTGGGCACAGATGATAGCTACGGTTGCGAGTTCGAGATTCAACAAGCTTTGGACGATTTCACCAAAGCACAATCCAACTGGAGAGGTACGGAGTCAACAGTCTCCGATCTGGTGGCTGTGGATGACTTGGATTTTGCGAACTTATACCCATTTCTGTCATTCTCACAATCGTCGTCATTGCACTCTGACGCTTGCAGCAGTTTGATTATGACGTGCGACTCGGTAATCTCATACTTGGACGAATTATCAAGAGGATTTCGTCAGGTTCGCTTAGAAACAACCGAATTTGAGACCGCTTGCCGCTCATTAGTTTCCGAAGAGACCCACCTCGTTAACTTGTCCAGAGATGTAGAGACTAATCTGGAGATATTCACTACTCTGGAAAAGGCTATGCGTAAACTGCATTCTCCAGGCTCAGATTTGCCGGGCAGAGCATCTTTCAAACCTCTACTCGCTGACCTAGACAGGGGCCTGGACTACTTTGCCAAGCACCCGAATATTCTCGACGCTGACTTGTATCAGATGCGATACCGCCAATGCCTTACTCGGGCCCTCACTCTCGCGGTAGAGTATGTTAATAACCGACTCAACAGCTCCGCGCGAACGATCGAAGCGAAAATATCTGGCAACAAAAATCTCAATCCAGCAGCCCATGCGGCACTGATATATTCTACCTTCGAAGCGAAC
Organism: Sugiyamaella sp. yHKS617; assembly: GCA_030580325.1. Classification (NCBI taxonomy): domain Eukaryota; kingdom Fungi; phylum Ascomycota; class Dipodascomycetes; order Dipodascales; family Trichomonascaceae; genus Sugiyamaella; species Sugiyamaella sp. yHKS617. The sequence continues at coordinate 67,344 of JAKTSR010000043.1, read as the reverse complement.
GCTCTGCAGTTAAAGGAGGTTGCAAACGAAGTATTTATTCGCAGTCACAACAACAAGGAGTACAGTGCTCTTTACGACGGATGTTTGTACACTTATTTTGGTATCCGAAAGAAGCTTCTCGGCCCAGTTATAACCAAAACCCTGGAAGAATCTATAGGTACTGGAAGTCAAACTGGCTCTGGCGCCTCGTTTGTTCAGACGTGCCGTTCTCATCTGTCTTTTTTTCAAGATGAAGTCTACATCCAAGAGGCTAAACTGTTCGATGCCTTTTTCACCTGCACTTCGGACATATTTGAGAACTGGTTGGGCGATCTCAGCGAGCCCCTCTATGACATGCTTCGGCAAAAGATCATTCGAGAGCAGAGTATCGACAATCTGTGCGAACTGACCTCGCTATTATTGAGCTATAAAGAGGAAGACGAGCATAAGATAGATCAGACGAATCTGTTAGCTGCAGCTTCTGTAGCTGCTGGTGGTACGGACAACCCACACGTGGATACTGTAAATAAACTTCATACTGCGGAGCTCTTCCAGCCAGTGTTGGAAGACGTGCAATCCCGACTGGTGTTCAGAGTTCAGTCCTCAGTCGAGCAGAATATTGTCAAGTATAATCCCAAGCCGACTGATATCAGCACTCTAGGTGGTCGTCGAAAGCTTTCAGCTATTGAAACTGCCGATTCTAAAGCTGTGTCAGATGATGTGGTGGTCAATCCAGTTCAATCCCCCACTCCCCCGAGCCTGTCTAAGGACCAGCTAGCGAAATTCGATACGGACCAAATTTTACAGGACCTGTTTCCACCTTTGCGAACTGCTGTCTCACTCCTTGCTCGGATATACCAATTGGTCAACTCACGAGTTTTTGATGATCTGGCTCACAACATCGTACACGAGAGCTTGCTGTCGATAAAGAGATCTGTGCCTCTGGCTGTGGCTAGACTGGGGCTCATTGAATCGAACCTGTTTCTGGTTAAAAACTTACTCATGCTGAGATCGCAGGTGATTGAGTACGACATTGACAATGTACCGGCGGAAATAGGTGTTGATTTCAGTGGACTGCAGGAAGTGTTCTGGACGATTCGCCAGGAGGGAATCACATTCTCATCAGAAAAGCTTTTGAATCTAGCACGAGCAAGTGTTCCTAAAGTCGTAAATAATATGCTGGACGCGAAGGACGAACTGTATGCTGAGCTGCGCAATGCTATTCATGACTTGACCCAAAATTCTGTGACTACCGTCGCACAGGCCATTATGAACCAAGACGATCCTGGAACAGCTTTAGAAGATAGTAGGAAGCTTCGACAAGATGCTGCTGTCGAGCTCCCCAGAATTCGTTCCATGATCGAAAGCTACATCGCGGACCAGCGCACTATCGATGTACTCATGGACTCGATTCAAGATCTCGTTATCCAGACGTATGAAGCGTACCACAAGCTGGTTATATCCAAGGCGAAAAGGCCAGAAGATATTGACGGGCTAATGGAGGTTGATGGGCTCGTCTCATGGCTCGGCGATATCGTAGGCCGGCTACACTCTGACGCGGCCGTTAATCGATCAGCTTCTGTAGATACTGGGTCAGTTTTCAGTAGATAGTACAATGCATATATATTTATATTTGACTTACACTATGAGCGAGGTCAAATCGCTTATTCCGAAGGAGGAAGAACGGCACCCAGAGCTTCCACACGCTTCGTAGTTAAATCAGAAGCCAAGACCAGGCGTGTCGAACTGGTACGAACATGCCTTAGAGCCACTTTACTCGCTGTTAAGTACAGGCGGTGGTGAGTTTACGCCTGCTCCCCGTGATTCTTCCCACATAACGACCTCCTCGGGCCGCAGTTTCTTCGCGCATGTTCATGTCACTACATCTGTAGGGTTATAGGTGTTTTCGTCGAGCAAGCGATTCAGCTCCTTCTTCACATAATCCACCTTGGACCCGTCTATCAGCAGATGCCTTTCATCTAGCTCTTCCAAAATAACATCGTGTGCCCTCGAGTCGATGTTCAAGATAATGGCCCGAATTGAAGGGTCGCTATATCATTGTTAACGCCAGGCACACATACGTAACGAACCTCACTCTCAAACTCACCACTCAATAAGGACACCTGTGCTTTTGTTAGTACCCACATCTTGACCGTGGCTGAGCCAGATGTCTTACCTTTTATCGCTTTCGGCATCGAATTGTTGGTGTTGGTCGATTGGCAGACCTAAGTCCCATGAAGCGCATGCAGGAGAGCCCGTGCATAATCGCCCAGTATTGATAACTCAGGGGTGGAACCGTACCCTTGACTACTCGCCTATTTTTGTTAGCAATGGCCGGTTGGTCGTGTCTGGCAGTTTCAGTGGTTCTCAGAGGCCCTACTGGTAAAGGCATTACTGGTCAACCTCCGGTGGCCGGGCGCTGCCCGGATCCGTTCTCCTCTCGCTCCGCTAGAGTCGAGTAACAATTGACACCGGTGAGTGCTTTTCTATTCTATATTAACAGCCACGGTCGGGGGTGAACCCGAATCGCTCGTAGTTACTCGTTGCCGTGCCTTAATGGCCATAACCTCTCATTGCGATGCTGGCTGAGGGAGTCTGTCCCCAAATCGTGGAACCATATGGCTCGACACTAAAGATCAGATACTCGCATTGTAGAACTTTCAGCCTGGAACAATCCGAAACATGGCATCGATACTACTCTGGTGCTAATCCGATATACTTTTCGAAGGAGATTAGCATCTTCGACTGCGGCTCAGAATCGCTACTGACCAGGGTAACGGTGGATTCTTCTGAACTGCCGTCTTCTACTAAATAACTTCTGATCTGTCTGGTAAAGAAGAAATCGTTTCAATTTTCTCCTCAAGTGTACCATTCTGTAGCACGTAGTGGGCAATACATAGGGCTAGAATGGAAGAGACGGCATGCAAAACATTGAACATTTGAGAGTAACGGCAGTGGCAACCACCAGCATCTGCCATTGCCATGGAGGTGTTGGGCTGAAGAAAAAACACGCAAATTTTTCTGCTTCCCACATAGCTGCTCTGTCCCTCATCTTCAATGTTTCTTCATCGGTGGGTACACGTGGCCATCTACGTTCATTATCGTTCATTATCATAGAAGGAAAATGCTGTCTCAGCGACAAATATAATGTTCCGCGATGTCAACAAGGTGACTGGCTCATTTCCCGCATTCGGATCATTGGTCAAGACAGAAAGTGGGATTGTGAGAGATTCAAATGTTGATATTCTTGCTCTGTACAACGCTTTAGGTACTCCTTCCGCAATGTCCCTGCGGGCGGTTGTGAGCAGAATAGTAGCTATGTCAGATTTCACTACACCATTCTTGAAGTAACATCTCACGAATTGCAGATCCCCACTACCTCTATGGTCCGTATACAGAACATTGACTAATATGACAATCCTAATTTTATGATTATCATATTCTGGGAGGTTTAAAAATTCATCAGCTCCTCACTCTAGACTTGGAAGAGCCTGGGCCATCCCCACCTCGACTACCTCTAACGGTTGAAAACTGCGCAAACCAACTGCAGGATCATCAACCGGCATGTGGTTCAGCAGCAGTCCGCAATGCAAGGACCAACTGTTCTGACTGACATGTCTTTCTTTATAGAATACGGTTAAAGTCCTGGAATATTCAGACGTCCAGTCTCAGCGGTCAGATTGTTATCGACACAATTTCCAGTGTATTTCTTGAGCAGTTCCTGCTTCTCGTTATTCGACATTACCACGGTCAGTCCGAAAAGTGCCAAATACTTCAAACTGGGTTCTTGAGCTACTAGACGTTGGAAAATGGACTCGGGTGAAACAGAAGTAAAAACAACAGACTGATTCAAGGGCAAAGAGAGAAGAGCGTTAAGTAAGACTTGGGGTATGTCTGAGAGTGGTGTTTGTGTCCTGTTGAAGTCAAAATAATCTTTGCCGTCTCTAAAATAACTGGTCGGGGTTACGAACTGGTCGGAGAGATATCCTTGAACCTCGTTGACTTGGTCAGGGGACAATCTATTTGCGGAAGGAATTATGCAGAGTGCATAGGGCGAACGTAAATTAAGCGTTATTTGGATGGAGTGTTGGTTTGCTGAGATGTGCTATCGGGAAGCTTTCTAGCTTGGCCGTAGAGAGTACTGAATCGGTAAGCTGGGCAGAGGGGAGCATGGTAGAAAGAGGCAAAGTGTGCCTCGTAATAGGCTCAGAACCAGCTTCGACTATACCAACAGGATGGTTGTTAAATTTTCGATTGACGGAAACCGATTTAGAGCCCGTTGAGGGAGGGAGAAGGTAACTTGACAGACATTGCTCAAAACTTGAATCTTTACTGGCAAATGACCTAGTTTATCTATTGGTGCAGACAAGGCTATGGGAAAAGAGAGCGCGTCAGAGAAAGGAAATACGGTACTTATATTGCTACATATTTTTCTATGCCCTTGAGCATGCCGCGCATGTTAACAGTTTTCAGTTATCGTCATTTGTCACTGCCGATCATGCGCATACCTCACCCATACTCCAGCTGACGTTATGAGGCTGTTTTTAGTAAATCTGTCTCATCTATAATGATAGCTTATTTGTCGCTTCTAGTTTGTCAGCAAGGGTCGCTTGAGGTGAAATTACCGATGTCGATCATATGCAGCTGCAAGCACCATCTCACTCTTATATTGCAGATATGCAGGTCAGCGCTATGCTCACATATACTGGTTTGCAAACAGCAAAATTCAGTGAACGGTTGAACCGGGCTTCCTGCTCTGTGTAGAAATAGAACGCTGTCCTATGGTTATATTCCTCAAGACCTGTGCGTATTCACTGTCGTCTCCCAGAAGTTGCTGTCTGAACAACTCCGATTGGGAGACTTGTTCATACTTTCTTGGGTGCAGTTGCTACTTCGCCTTTTTCTCCCTTCTTTCTAAAGCAACATACAGCTTCCGGATCTACCCGGAACTTTTCTTCTGGTTTCACTTCCCAATACCATTTTTACGTCCGTGTCATCAAAGGTTCCGTGGTGAGAAGCAGCGGTACCCGCTTTGCTGGTCCCGATCCAACAGTAGTTTTTATATTCACCAAATATTCGCTTTCCTTTGTGCTATTTGTAGTACAGCCAGATATTTCTTTGAATACATCAGTAGCTCATAAGTCGGAATTGGCATTGATGTCGTCTGTAGCAAGCCAGTTGGCCCGTAACAGGAGACATGAGTATTATCGTAGATCAGTGTCAAAATATCCAATCCTAAATAGCCTTCCGGGGAGATGGCCTTCAACGCAGTTCTTTCCTAGATGCTTCCCGTCTCCTATAGTACACTAAATATCGGAGGTTACCACTGTACGTTCTGGGCACTGAGACCCTTCACTGCCATAGCCATGCCAACAGCATTACAAATCCCTGGTTCGGCGCCCTGTACTGACCCCGAAGCCGTCATCCTCAATTTCTGGATGTCCATGACAGATTGTTGTCGTTTTATTGTCATTCAAATTCTCGGGCCCCGTATCCTTTGAGTCCATGCTCAAACTTTCATAGCCATCCAGATGGAGCATGTCTGTTCGACAGAAGAAATTTGTCGCGATTAAACCATTCGGATTCCTGAGATCATATATCATAACATATTTCCATAGTGGAACTGCCAGAGGTGCCATGTCTATGGCAACCTTCCGGTGACCCCTCCATGCTAGCTTTCTGATTTGTGTCAGTCAGCTTGTTCTCCAACATTTTGAAGTGTTGTCTGCAGACGATTCTGGGAGATACACCTCCGTAATATGAGCACCAGCTGGACACAGTTTTTTTTTTTACTACGGTTTATAACTCTTTCTCTTGTGCGCTCAGGTCAGATGGAGGCATCGGGGATGCAAGGATCATCAGTGCTGTCTGGGGGATCTGTCTGCATATGACACTGCTCAGCATGTGCTGCCCCCACGTCGCCCTTGGATCCAATAACGCGATCAGTTCATCCGCTTGTTGTGTTCTATAGTCTGAGTTTGTCGAACCTGGGATTGACAGTTGGGTTACCTCGGCCACTGAGACGCTGCTCAGAGATCATGTCGTTGACTGGCTGCACTGGAAAACAGTTAGCCCAAGGCCAAATCACAAGTAAGGGATATAGCCATAATTTTAATCTCCCAATGAACATTGCAGTATTGGTTCGTAGTTGGCTCCTTCTTCCTTCTTGACAATTTGTTTCACAGCTAACAAAGCTTCTTCTTTCGCGCCCTGAACGGAGTCTTTATCATATGTAATTAAGATGCATATGTTTCCAATGAGGAAGAGATCAAAATTCTATCGCCGCCAACAACATCACCGAACTGACACCCTGCCCACGGCCCTGAACTCCGAACGAGTCCTCACCAATCAGAATTTATACCCGGATTTATACCGTACCTTGTCACAATTATCCCTGACCTAGTCGAGGCTAGGGTACAACGCTGCTTATCTCTTAAATAACCGTAACCGTTTCTCCGCACATACGGCTACCTACGTCATTAATTATTTGATTAATTATTGGTGGGTGGGCATTTAACCATTGATTTCGCCAGAGCCGACGCTTCTCGCACAGGATACCGGCCCAAATGAGCACAACCACTGCGAAGGTCCGCAAGGGATCGACTGGCACAAGATCTTACCAACCAGGCCAGCCCAGGTATCCTTGTGATTTCGACAACTGTACTGCGACCTTCTCGAGATTGGAACATCTTCGTCGCCATAAGAGTATCCGTAAGTTGAGCTGTTCCTGGCGGTACGCCATAACTGATAAGCTAAGAACTATCATTAACCTGTTCAGATGAGAAGAATTTTGAGTTTAAATGCACATTTTGTCAGAGCAGTTTCCTGAGAAAGGATATTCTCAAGAGACATTTACAGAGGCGGCATGGTCTGGAGGCCACTAACAGCCCTGCTGCCAATAGCAACATAGGGGCTCCGCGCCTGAAAACGGAGCCTGATGCTGATTTAGAATCCGAGTCTGGAGGAAACCACTCTCCCACTCACAGCCAACATAGCCAATCATCCGGCTCGTCTGACAGTACTCTTCTGCCTGCACTTACGGTTGTCAATGGGCATGGCTACCATCACATAAATGGCATTCAGAACGGCAATAATGGCAGTGGCTTTAGTGGAGGTGCTCCAATATTCGATTACTCTTCCCCAACGTTGAGTGACAATACATCCAACAGCCCTGAGGCTATTCTCGGTAATTCTAACCAAGCCGTCTCTCATTTATTGAATGAGGATTTTATGACTTGGCTGCTTAGTAGAGACAATAGCAATGCATCGGGACTTCCGTCAACAGGAGATAACAGCGCTATGATACCCAATAATATCTCCTTAGCAGAACAGCCTGCAGGCCAGCTCGCCAACCTGCCCATGGAAAGCAACTACTATGACATCGACTTTGATATCATGGATGCTAGCCACTTCCTCTCAGCTTCTCCCACCTCTTCTATAAAACTCGAAGACACTATACAAGCCCAGCGACAGATACAGGCGAACTCTGCCATGCCGGAGCATGAACAGGGACAAACACATGACATCGTACAGGTGCACACGCAGCCAACTTTGCCCGAACGTTCCAAACCATCGACAGTCCACGGTCACACAATGCATGTCAATAGATATCCTTGTAGTGAAGCAACTTGCCAGGCCATAAGACAGGCCATCAACGTTCCTGATCCTGATGGGTTGGTAGACAAATTTATCAGGCCTTCTTTTGTGTGCCACGCTATCGACATATACTGGAGTGTGCACAGTAGATGGCCCATTCTGCACCGACCGAGTTTTGAGATCAACAAAGCATCACCTCATCTACTGATAGCCATGATAACGATATCGATGTACCTAATTCGCGACGAAGATGCTAGAGAGTTGGCAATTAAAATACATGATACATTCAGATATAATATCTACATGTGTCCGGAGTTCCAAGCGCCAATAGCAATCTGGGTTTTTCAAAGCTTGCTACTGGCAGAGATTTTTGAAATGCTTACCAGCACTGAACAACAACATGATATGGCTAGCAGGTTTTACCAAGTTTTGATTGCGTCCATGAGACAGGGCGGAACAATGGGAGACAAGGGTCACGATGATGACCACAGAGAAGATTCTAATTCAAATTCAGGAACTGCGTCTGGAGACGAAGATAACGGAGCGATACAGAATCTGAGCGAAGCAGAAGTTGCATGGAAATCATTTATCAAGCGTGAAGCAAAAAGAAGAATCGCATACTTTGCATTTGTACTAGATACTCAGCATTGTGCGTTTTTCAACAAGCCGCCTTCTGTATTTATCTCGGACTTGCCATTTCGCCTACCATGTGAAGAGGCAGTATGGGAAGCAGAAAATGCAGACTCGTGGCTCAAAATCAAACGTTCGTACCCCGCCACACCTTATTTTCAACAAATGATAAGCATATTCCTAAGACTGGAGAGCTTCAGCATCACACACCAGCTCTCACCTTGGAATATGATGATTATTTTTCACGGGCTTATATCAGTCGGCTGGAGGACAAGACTGCGGGAGAGCGTTATCATAACTGGGGAAGAAGAGTTTTCACCATCGGCCACTAGTCCTAATAACTTTGTTGGAATAGTGTCTGAATCCTATTACGGCTGGTTGCGACACTATCGCACTGCATTTATTACAAGTAATAAGCTACCGTTTAACCATCCCTATGTTCTGGGATGTTTAACAACATATGAATTTGCCCATGTGATACTGAACACCGATATTCAAAAGAACCAGGATTTCTTGCAGTTGCTGACATCAACCTCGAGATCCACCAGCACTTCACCACGAGCAGTCAAATCGTGTCGAGTACTGTGCCACTGGGCAAGTTCGATTAATGCTATTTCAGCTCTCACACACGCTCTCGACCTGATTGATATGTTTTTGGTTAGCGACGTCAAATATGACGTGACCAAGGAAACAGCTTTCCATAGACCATGGTGTTTATACGTGTCGGCAATCACTATTTGGATCTTTGAATATTTTTCAGGACGAAATGACAAGACTAGGTCCGTAGAACAGCTATCTTTGTCTCAGTATCTGGGAAGGTTTCGGGCTACGTTGTCGCGAAAAGGTCTTGACAACAGATCGTCCTTGGCCAAGCTGGCTATCAATCCCCAGGTAATTTACGACAAGAAGAATATCCAAAAGTGTGAGGCAAACGTTCTCCTCAGACAGATAATCGAACTTTTAAAGGCGTCACGCTGGGGCGTCTTACAGAACCGTATTAAGATCCTGAACGACGTGCTGAGCTACGATGTATAACATGAATCTTCTCTTGAGTAAGTGGTTGCTAATGTGTAATGATATATGATGATATATGATGATATACGGTCGGACCGAGATGAATCCTCTGTTGGTGTAATTTGGTGTGTGAATACTGGTGTATAGTATAACGTATAATATGATGGCAATAAGACAGGGGTCAGGAGAGCTCGACGGGGGTCCGTGGACGTCACAACTAAGACTGATAATCAAAGTGACGATAAATCACCAGCGATAAAACAACAGATAGAGGCTTATCGCCATACAACAGGATCCTGACGGGGGTTAACTGATAAGACGACTAAACCGAACTTCACTCGACCTCTGCCAGCCAGGAAGGGCTCGTGTTCAAGTTCCTTATCAAACCTGCACACCTCAAATCAGACCTCTCGAAAGTCTCCCTTCCTCCGCATCCCTGTGGTCTTATCAGAATCTGGGGGTCGGCGGGGTCATCCGGAGGGGGTCGAGTCGACGGGGGTTCTGGCGGGGGTTGGCGCTAATTAACTGCATATTGCATACGATCCTTGCCGAGATGGGCGTGGGGCATCTAGATCAAGCTAGATAACGGATCTGGGTGTTCATATCGTCGTTGACCTTGCACAGCAAAAAGCGGGGGAGCACTGATGTTTGATAAGGTCGTCTGAAACTTATTTAAGTCAACCATATGTCCAGGTATTGCTGGGAATATGTTCTAATAGTAAAGCCCTCTGCGAATCACAAAGCAACAGACATAAACAGTATTAATTATGGTCAACGACAAGGACGTTCTGACTATCTCCGAGATCGGAGTGACGAGATCATACCACGAGGGCGAGGTGTCTGAGGACTTACAGAAAACCGATGCTCGAATCCATGACAAAGCTGCTGAGAGACGGCTTTGTCGTAAGATGGATATCAGGATCCTACCATTCATCGCAGTCAGTTATCTGTTCTGTGCTCTGGATAAAGGTAACATCTCCAACGCGAAGACCGACGGACTTGACAAAGATCTAGGTATGAGTGCCCAGCAGTGGAACGTCATGCTGAGTATTTTCTATATTCCTTTTGTTCTCTTTGCATTTCCCATTACTTTTATCATCAAGAAATACAATGCTGCCAATGTCATCCCCATCCTGATGATGTGCTTTGGTGGCTTGTCGCTCATTGCTACTGGCGTAACTAATTTCGGTGGCATCATGGCGGTCAGATTTTTGCTTGGAATTAGTGAATCTGCTTTCTTCCCAGGTATCATCTACTACTTGTCCACTTTCTATAGAAGAACCGAGCTGGCTAGAAGATTGTCGGTGTTCTACGCCGCTGCCAACATTGCCAATGCTTTCAGTGGCTTGCTTGCTTTCGGCGTGTTCCAGATCAAAAGCCATCTCCACGGATGGCAGTATCTTTTCCTCATCGAGGGAGCTTGTACCATCATTTTCGCCGTTATTGCATTTTTGTGCCTGCCTAGAAGTCCTGCTGAGGCCAAGTTCCTGTCTCAAGAAGAGAAAGACCTTGCTTTCTACCGTATTCAGACCGATTCATCCGCTGTTGTTGGCGAGAAAATCAACTTCAAGGACACTGTCAAAGTGTTCCTCCATCCTGTCACTATCGGATGGTTGTTCCAGGAACTCTGTTTGGGTGTCCCCTTGAACTCCATTAACAACTGGTTCCCCCAGATTGTAGCCAGTCTCGGCAAGGGCACTGTGCAAACTAACCTGTATACAGTTGCTCCTAATGTCTCCGGTGCTGTGTGCCTGTTGATCCTGGCCTTTGCCTCTGACTACGCCAAGCTGCGTTCCGTCTTCATCATGGCTTCATTCTTCTTATCGCTCATGGGTTTTGCTGTGTTCGGTGCCATTGACACCCAGAAGCACGTCGGCGTCGCCTACTTCAGTTGTTTCCTCATGACCGCTGGCGGCAGTGCTAGCAGTGTGCTCACATCCACCTGGTACAACAACAACACCCCTGGCGAGACTCGAAGAGCCGTGTTGTCCGCCGTCGGCATCCCCTTGGCCAACGCAGCAGGTCTAATCTCGGCCAATATCTTCATCGACCCTCCCAAGTACGTCACTGCGCTGGGCATCACCGCCGGTTTCGGGGGTCTCGGCCTCATTGTGTGCGCCTGTATCACCCTGTTTATGATCTTTGACAACAGACGCCGTAACCGTCTTCAAGGAGTTAGCCTGACCTACCAGGACGTCTCAACCGCCGTTCTCGCTGACGGCCCCAGAAACCCCCATTTCAGATGGATGTATTAGACGATCTTGCCATTTGTTATATCACGATGTATTATGTTGTTTGTATAGGTTTATGACTGAGTTTTGATTTCCTTCTATCTCGGCTATCAGGCCAAACTCTAACGCCCCTTTGGTCCTGGTGCAGGGTCCTATGCAGGGCCCCGACATGCCTCCGGCGGCCGGCGGATCCCGCTTCTCCTGTCGCTGCGCTCCAGGAGGGCCATTGGCTCCGTGGTGCCTAAAACCTCGCTGACTGCGTGCGGGCGGTTTGGGGGACGCTTGGTGCGCAGGGTCCTATGCAGGGACAGCAGATGGCTCAGGCTTGGCCGTTGAGCTTTCCTGCTTAGATTGCCTGCCTATTCCAGAACTGATAGGCGGATGTAAATCAGCTTAACATGCATGCTGAGCGTGGGGACCCTTCGCTATCGTCCGGATGCGTTCTCCGCCGACTGAACTGTATAAAAAGAGGGCCCACTCCGGGACAATTGAAGCTGAGAGTAGTCGCAAAGTTGTCAGGCGAGTTAACATGTCGCAGCATTTCTCGAAATTCCTTGATTTTAACGGATTGGAAGAGTTCTTGAAGTATATAGGGTCGAATGCAGGAGCTTACATTAATAATTCGTTTGTCCCCTCGTATGGCGATGACTTCGAGGTGGTGGATCCCGCGACCGGCCGCGAATGGATAATTCTCAAGGGCTGCAATGAGGCCGACGTGGGAAGAGCTGTGACTGCAGCAAGTGCTACATTCGCCTCGTATAAGAAGATTCCGGCTAGAGCCCGAGCCCGCTTGATTCTCGAGTGGGACAGGCTTATCAGGCAGCACAAGTCGGAAATAGCTCACATTATCACTCTGGAGACAGGGAAACCTTTCAAGGAGGCCATTGGCGAGGTTGACTATGCGCTTACGTTTTCCTGGTGGATGGCTGGCGAGGCCGAGAGAACGCATGGCTCGGTCATTGATGGTGCTGCTATAGCCTCGAACCGCTTCTTAGTTGTCAAGAAGCCAATTGGCGTAGTGGGTTGCCTGACTGCGTGGAATTTCCCTGTAGCTTTATTAGTGCGGAAAGTGGCCACAGCACTGGCAGCAGGTTGCACAGTTGTCGCTAAACCGTCGCCCGAGACTCCTGTTTCGGCTTTGATGATTGCCATGTTGGCGGACCGAGCTGGATTCCCGGCCGGCGCATTCAATGTTCTGCCATGCGATATGAAGCACACTCCGGAAATCGGCCGTGCAATTTGTGAGCATCCAGAGGTAAAAAAAGTGTCTTTTACTGGAAGCACTGCTGTGGGCCGTCTGTTAGCAAGCCAGTGCGCCCCACATCTCAAGAAACTGACGCTCGAACTTGGCGGAAACGGTGCCTTTATCATCTTTGACGACGCTAATTTGTCAGTTGCAATCAATTCGCTGATGCTGTGTAAATTTCGCAATTCGGGTCAGACTTGTGTCTCGGCTCAACGTGTATATGTACAAAGCTCCATCTACAACAAGGTGGTAGAACTGCTAAAGTCCAGAATTTTGTCGGATCTTGTGGTTGGTCCTGGCTTGAACGAAGGAACTAATTTGGGTCCATTGACGACGGCAAGGTCCGTGTCTAAAGTCGAGAATCATATCCAGGATGCTGTGACTAGAGGCGCTAAGCTGGTTGTAGGCGGAAAAATACCGGAAAGCACTAATCCCGACGGATACTTCTTCGAGCCAACGCTGTTGACTGAAGTCCATGAAGATATGCTTATAAGCCGGGAGGAGACTTTTGGGCCTGTTCTTGCTCTGTACAGGTTCGAGACCGAGAGCGAAGTCATTCGACGAGCTAACAACACTGACATGGGACTTACATCCTACTTCTTCACCGAGAATGCCAACCGCATATGGCGAGTATTTGAGGCTCTGGAGTGCGGAAACGTCGGCATCAACACTGGAATGACTACCAGTGCTGAAGCACCTTTCGGAGGATGGCACGACAGCGGCTACGGCAAAGAAGCCGGCATGCAATACGCCATCAACGAGTACCTCAAGGTCAAATCCGGCACCTGGCAGGTCGATTTTGATCCAAATTAGATGTATGTTTATTTACAGTGCTAATAAATATGTGGTGTGTCTTCGGCTGCAAGGGTGCCACTACAGACCCCACAGCTCCTCTCGCTACGCTTTGCTCGAGCCGTGGCCAGCAGCGACGGAAAGTTGAAAAACTACTCACGCTGCGGAGAGACACTAGCTTCGCGAGTTTTACGAACGGGAGAAGGGGAGCGTGAGACCGACTCGTAACGTCTCAGCTTTCGCTCCGGTGTTCGCGACCTAGCTCTCCTGGGAGAAGGGGAGCGTGAAAATGAACGGTGACGTCCCAGTTTTCGCTCACCTGTTCGGGACTTGGCCCTCCTGGGAGCGGACGAGCGACTACGGCTACGGCTACGACTACCACTGTGAGTCCTCCTCACAGAGCGACGTGCTCGCCTATCTGGAGATCTTGTTCTTGATCTGGACCTGGATATTCGCTTGGACCTTGGCCCTGTCTCTGGCCCTGAGTTTGGTGGTGAACCTGATCGTGACCTGGACCTTGACCTCGGGCTACGTTCTCTGTGAAAGTTATGTGACCGATGAGAACCCCGAGGACGCGAGTCTTCCTCATGAAACCTATCAGTCGTCCGCCTCCTATAAATATCACTGTCTTCCCTCCTAACACGGTCTCTATCGTCTCGGCCGTTTCGAATTGGACGTTCTCCATGCCTATGATTCTCGTTATCTCCATTCTCTCGGCGGCTAGAACATCTGCCATCCTCGGTATCCTGCTTATCGAAGCGTCGCCTGGAGCTGCTTCCAAACACTTTCCTTGTAGAAGCTTCTGATATAGCATTTTGTAGTCGCTCATTAGACTCAGCTTTTGCTCTGGTAATCTCATGAGTGCTACTCAACTTATCCCCGTTGCCGACCTGGCCAGTGATTTTCAGTTCTTGAGTCAGTTTAGACCTGAGCAGCGACACCTGACGCTCGATTTCTTCATCATCAATATCTCCTGCCTCTTCGAGTTTGTCTCTCAGTTCGAAACATTGGACTTCGATCTGCCTCTTGCGATCGTGCTCCACAATTCCTTCGTCCACATATCTGTCAGCGATATTAGTCGACGCGAACTTGCGGCTCTCACGCTGCTCCCTGGCCTGCTGCCGCACATGGTGTTCATAAATGCCCTCCGAGAAGCGCTCCCTCGCGCTGCTCTTCTGAACGTATCCGTTCGTGCCACTGCCTCTCGCTGTCTTCAGACCAATCCCGTTATAAGACATTGCAGTATCAACATAGAGAATTTCGAAGTTCATCGCTAACTGTACTTCACCAGTTCAACTCTCCGCACGGCTGATTGTCCCTCCGGCGGCCGGGCGCTGCCCGGACCTGGTTGCTCCTCTCGCTACGCCCAAGGAGAACCGACGGCTCCGCGGAGCGGTTGGAGCTAGCGCAGCGAGCACAACGGGGTTCCGGCAGCGCCCGGCCATCGGAGGCGCGATCAGAGAGATAGAATAGTGAATGCATAAATATACTAGATCTTCCCCGCGAAAAAGGGGTCCTGGAGACACTCGGCCGCGGAGTAGCGCTTACGGTAGTCGAGTTCCATCATGTGCTCAAGCAAGTCGATGGCCTGCAGCTCTTCTTTGGTGAAGGACGAGCGGTGCTCGTCGGTGCCGCCGTTGGATTTGGAGCCCTTGCGACCGAGACACCACTCGATGATGCGCGAGAGCGAGAAGCCCTCATCGTGGACGGTAGGGATATCGGTCTCGAAGAACGAGCCGTGGAGCAGCGCGCACTTTTGCATTTTCTTGCAGCCAAACATGGTGGCGATTTCTATCAGGGCTTCGGCGTCATCATCGGAGTTGAAGAACGGGAACCGCTTCGACAGCAAGGTTAGAAGAATGACGCCAGCTGACCAAATATCCAGCTTGGTGTTTTGGGCGGCACATTTTAGCAGCACTTCAGGTGCACGGAATCCTCTTGTGCCAGCTCTGTTCGCTCGTCGACCGTGGCGTGGGTCGTCCTTTTTGTAGCCTCCTTGCGGTGCGACATTTAAATATGCAGAGATATCTAAACCTCCTGTGGCACAGGAGCACCCTGCGGCATCTTCCTTGGGCAGAAACTCAGCCAGACCGAAGTCGACTAGTAGACCTCGTCTGCGTTTGGCGTCATAAAGGAAATTCGTGGGTTTTACATCACGGTGGATGATGCCGTTCTGATGCACATAGTCGAGACCGTTCAACAGCTGGTACATGTACCTTCTGATCCCACTTATAGACACCTCGCTGTAGAATACTCGGAAGTCAGTATGTGAGAAATATGGGAACACCACCAGCACCTGGTCACGGTGTCTTAATGCAGTTATTATAGGGATGATGTTGGGGCAGCTGGTTAAATTTTTCAGGATCTCTATTTCGTTGGCAATTCTCGCTGGCGACGAAGTAACGTAGATTCTCTTGACAGCTACAATGTTGAGCTTTTTGTTAGGCTGTGTCGTGGACCCATTAACAGTGGAGTAATAAGCATCTTCCCAGTCGTTTTTCACTTCATTGTATCGCCGGTCCACAGCCTTGTAAACAGAACTGAATGTTCCTTGGCCAATCTTGTCCAGCAGGTAGTAGTGGTCCACCAGATATGGGAACGTTTCCTCCAACGACTCAATTTCCAGTCTGATCTCCGAGTCTTTCGTTCGATACCGCCCTAGGCTCTCAAGTTTCAATTGCTTTTTATGTAATTTGGCGGCCACCACTGCCGTAGGTCGAGTTGACGTGTAACTTACCACCGGCGGCTGATTGACTGGCTTTTTTCGTGGTGGAGGTGTAACTGGTTCTGCTTGTGTTACAAGCTCCGGCGACTTGTCTGGTTGTACAATGTGAATATTAGCTTTTGTTCCCTTGTCGTGTAACTGCTGAGAACCATTTTCCTCGTTTTCAACTTCGCCTTCGTCGTTCTGCTCTTCTTCGTCGTTGTCCTCGTGGTTATCTACGTTCTCATCATCATCCACCTCGTCCTCTCCCTCTTCCTCGTTATTCTCATTCTTGCCATAATCGACCTCATCCTCGTCATTCTTCCCCTCGTCATCGTCGATGTCTTCTTCGCCATTCTCATCATTTTCCAGGCCGTCATCTTCGTCATCCACACTTTGTTCGCTGTTTTCATTGTCGACAGCGCCCGGTTCCTGTTGGCTATCCCTATGATTCGGCACTTCTTGACCAGCTCTACCAGCAGTAGCTCCTTCTTCGTCGACGTCCATACCATCCTGTGAGTCGTCGTCGCTCTCATCATTCACAATCTCCATCGACCGTTTCTTGACTATATCCAGTGATCCCCGAATATCCACACCATTCATGTCTACTCCTTTTGTCGGTATCCCGACCTCCACATCGCCGTCCTCGCTTGACACAACGTCGCCAGCCTCCTCGCTCTCATCGCCATCCTCACTGGTACAATCGCTGCCACTGCCGCTGTCGCTTTCGACTATCGGCAGTCGCGACAGCCTCTCTTTGAACTGTTGGCTCGCCATTCGGTAGTCATTCAAGTACTTGTCAGGCAGCTCTGCTTCTGATTCCGGCCCCAGCTCCGACCACAGATCAGGACCTGATCCCGACTTCGCTACCATTCCAACCTGCTATTTACGTTAGTCCCAGACCCTGTCTGCCGCCGGCGTTCGCCGAAGACACGCTACCCGTGACTTACTATCCTCCGGTCACTCCCAGACCTAGCGCGCAAACCAAACCGTGCGGGCCCCGACTGAAGAACGAAATCACAGCGGCTGACTGACTGGTAGTAAACAAATAAATAAACGCGTTGCTCGCCGCTGCAGATCTATCGCGTGCATCTGCATCTGCTGTCTCAGGTCACGTTACGATCTGTCCGGCCGTTAACTGTCTCGCCGCCTCACTGGTCTAAGTTTCTCCTCTTAACGGATTGTTACCGGCCAGCCATCAATGGAGAGGGAGGGGGAAGGCCTCCGGCGGCCGGGGCGCTGCCCCGACCCCGTGGCTCCTCACGCTGCGCTCGAGGAGGGCTGGCGGCTTCGCGGAGCCAATAGCGCTCGAGCAGCGAGCACAGCAGGGTCCGGGGCAGCGCGCCGGCAGCCGGAGGCATCTCTGGACTCAGCTGCCGGGCAGCCAAGTGTGGGCGCTCGGTGGTAGAGGTGACGGTTGAGAGGACCCTGCATGGATCTAGGGGAGTCTGCACGACACGCATAAGAGAATGAGCTTCGCGGTATCACAGTAGAGCAGCCTGAGAGAGATATTTAACGGGGAAAATTTAACGTGCCTCTTGCTCGTTCCTTCTTTTTCCACAGTGCCACAGCTCGGGGAGTGAGCAGTGAACGTGTGTCGATTTGGAGTACCCAGGAAACAGGAGATGTTCTTGGATACTGGCAAATTTGTATTCGTTCATGGCTGGCGGATTGAGCTGGGGCAAGCCGCCTCCGAGCTGACGGATGGTAAGAAGATTGGTTGCCGTTGACTTCGTCGACCGCTGGCAGCTGTATCGATACAACCGTCCAAGAGTGATCACCAGGACAATACATATTACTTAGTTTACTGGACCCTGTGTCCCTTGAATTGTACTTTAAGCAAGAAGAGTCTGGTACATAATTGTTTTTTCCTTTTTGTTGTGTGCTATTTGTTTTGCGGTCTGTTGGTTTGTTTGTTCGTTTGTTCGTTTGTTCGTTTGTTTTTTGTCTGTTTTTGCTAATTTGCTTTTGTTAATTCGTTTCCATTAGAGTCTAGTCATCTATTCGTTATTCGTTATAATTATCCAGGTAGTGGCATGGCCGCAGAATACATTTTTGATACTTTTGTTTGCCTGTGGTATTGTATATAGTCTGTACAACTGGTTATCATCTTTGTGGCCGTCTGGGCCACAGTTTCCATGCTCACCCCATCCCCACGCGTATACTTCTGAATGGTCCTCTGTAACTACCACCGAGTGCTCGCTTCCGTCGACCAATCTGTCAAACCGCCGATTCTGCGAAGGTAGGCTTGACGGAGCTCGCTGGAAATGGCTGTTATTGCCCCAGGAAGTGATGTCACTTTTGTTGCTGGATAGCATATGAATGGCCGACCAGCCTGAATCTACTGATATGAAAGCAGACGATGTAGACAGTGCGCCCTGTAGTCCCCACTTCTCTCCACCTAGAACATGTACACGGCCACTACCAGCACAGCCAATCACAGTGAACTCTCGCCCGCAAGAAAGGTGCGTAATAAGATCACCTCCCTCACTGCTCAATACTAGCGCAGGCTCCAGCCTGACCTTCTCAGCTGAATTGGATGGACCCAGTTGCCCCTTGCGGGATGACCCCCATCCCCAAACACTGTTGTCATCGAGCAGCACAACGACATGAGCTAAACCAGTAGCTACGCTTTTTATCTTTGTCCCCTCCGGTGGGAACTTGAGTATTTCATAGAAGCCATATTCGTTGACCAAGTCTGGATCAGGGACCAGATTGTTTATCCCTAGTTCTCCCTTGGGCCCTACTCCGCAAGACAAGACCCGGTCTGTGGTAGTTACAAGAATGCTGAACTGCCATCCAGCGGCAGCAGTGCGGATCCTGTGCTCACCCAAGTCCAGTTTTGTCAATTTCTTGACAATCTTGTCCTTGATCCTATGACCCAATTGACCCTGGTCGTTATTCCCACAACCAAATACTTCCCCTTCTTCTGTGACGAACAGGCTATGGTTTCCTCCACTGGCTATTTCTCTAAGATTTCTCAGCGCAGTGCTGGATTCCCTGTCTAGCGCTTCAGGCACCGAAACATCAACATCATGCCCCAGACCCAACTGGTAGCTTCCATTCGAACCCAGGGCTAGAATCTCCGAAGAGATAGTATCCATAGACATTTGTTTCCGTAAACTACCACATCACATAGACTAACAGCAATATCGGGCAGAATGACTCTGCCCAAAGAAAGCGTCAATTGTCAATGCTAGCTGAAAGCTGATATTAAACAGCACCAACATGAATCTGAAGTTGCTCGTAGACACATAGTTCCAAGACCTAACCGCTATCGTCTCATATCACCGGCCGCTAAGAAGGTACATGCACGGCTGGTTAGACACCCAAATTTTCAGAGATACGCTTACCCTACAGTGCCGGGCCGATTACTTTCTCGCTGATTGGACGGCTACTGACAAGTTCGACCAGCGTCTCTCAGAAGATATAACTACCGGGACCATTAGATATCACGGCCCAATCGCAGATAACCCAGGATGTTCCGACCCGTTGTCAGAGCTGCTAGAAGCCCCGTGGCTTCGCGTCTGTTTGTTCGCCAGAACCACCACAGCTACGGCCCCGAGGAGCGTAAGTACCGGTTCTATGAGCTCATGCTAGTGAATTCCCGAGGGTCCCTTGACATTATTCTCTTTAGTGCCACTCCCGCAGTGCGAGAACCACTGCACTGAGTGAGATCAATACTAACAGCTACAGCCCTGTTCAAGGTACGCCGTAATGCCGGCCACCATGATGCGGTTGACCGAACTCCGCTCATCTGCAGAGCAGGAGCTACGAGAGGCCCATGCCATCTGCGAATGGCCACCGGGAGTAGCTGCTCGTGAAGTGAGCACCACGGGGTCTGGGGCAGAGCCCGAGCCCGGCCGGAGGCCGCACTTCCCCAGGGACATCTCGGCGGGTGGGTTGGGAGCAGCGTCCCCGCCCCCACCGGTCTCACTGGGTACGAGGACCTACGAGCTAACCGGAGTGTAGAAATCGCTGTTGCTGTATTTCGGTGTGGGCAGCACATTCCTGGGCCTGCTAATTTACGACAATGTGTTCGCTAACAAGACGTCGAGCAAGTCTATCATCGGTGATTGGCTCATTCCCGAACACCCTACCAAAGACGAGCAGCGTGCGCTGTTGAACCAGAAGATTGATGCCGCCGTCAGACAAAGAGAAGATCTCGTTCTGCTGTTCAGTCCCAAGAACAACCGACCCAATATCGAAGAAAACTACAGCGCCATCCCCGTACCCGATCCTTCGCACCGTGGTGTTGCTCCCGGCAGCGTCGTGGACCTAGAAAAACTCGACGAGCGTCGTCCTCGTACGGTCTACCTGAAAAAGAAGGACGAGTAGACCCCTTGTCCTTGTTTAGCATTAAGAGACAATGTCTCGAATATAAATATTTAACAGCACTTTAAGGCGCGACTGGGCAACTGGGGCGCTGCCCCGAATCCGGTAGCTCCACTTGCTACGCTCGAGGAGGGCAAAGCAAAACTCCATAAGAACAGTTTACGCTCCGCTGGCACCGAGTGTGACTAATTATTCTCGGGCGATGAGGCGTTCTCTGAAGAATTGAAGCGAGATGGAAGCGAGCGCATTCACGGCTGCTTCTAACTGCATCGCACATCGAAAGAAGCGAGAGGAAGAAGATGGGCAGTCAGGGGTCTCCCTTGTGACTCCTGCCTTGAAACATTGGCAAGGTCTAGCACAGAGTAGCGAGGTCCAGTGCAGTGCCCTGGCCGCCGGTGGTGCCTATACGGACCTACTGCGGGGTCTTTTTTACGCTCAATAGTTCTTGTGCGTGACCGCAGCAAGGGGGTCCAAGAATCTCAGATGCTGCTAACTGAGCGGGCGGCTGCTTGTGTCATGTTTGTACAGTCTATTAAGGTAGTAGTTATTAGGTTTCTGAGTCAGGGTCAGTTGTTTCATCTCTGGGTTGCCTGCCCAGCAGCATCGACGCGACCAGCGACACGTTGGACTGCTCGAGCTTCTCTTCGTCGGCCTCGTCGCTGACGCTGCGGTCCAGTTTCAATTTGGTGTTGGCCAGTTCCAGGATGTTCTCTTCTATGGTGTCCTTCGTAATCATTCGAATGACACGCACGTTGCGACTCTGGCCCACTCGGTGGGCTCTGTCCTCGGCCTGCTTGTCGTCGTGTGGATTGAAGCTGAGGTCGTAGATGATAACGACGTTGGCACAGGCTAGGTTGATACCGAATCCTCCTGCCTTTGTGGACAGCAGGAACACGGTAATCTCCCTCTGGTCATAGAACTTATCAATCATCTCCTGTCGGATTTCTACTGGAGTTGACCCATCCAGACGCAGGAACGAAATCTGCATAAAATTGAGCACCCGCTCGAGGATATCCAGCATCTGTGTGAATTGCGAGAAGATCAGTATCCTGTCTCCGTCTGCTTTCATTTGGGGCAGCATCTTCTCAATCTTCGAAATCTTGCCCGACGTCATCCATTTGTCTTCCGACAATTTGTGATGGCCAATAGACGCTGGAAACGACTCACACAGTCGATGCAGCTCGAAGTCTGTCATGACCTCCATGTCTTCATAAATATACTGCTCGTTAGCAGTCTGATATCGCGGCTCACTCATGATCTCGCTGGCCATCTTTTTCAATATCTCGTCAGTATACAATCGTCTAAACAGCAATGGATGCAGCGCTGCCTTCCGTAGTTGCATTAATATATTGCCGATGTTCTTCGCAGATCCTGGTGCCTGTTGTCCCGATTCTTTAGCTGCTTCTCTAGCAGCAATTGCCTTCCGGCTCGTTTCGAGCTCCAAATCATAAATCGATTGCTGCTCGCTTGACATTTCACAGTACTCAATAGCATGGTCTTTCGGCGGCAGATGGTTCAGCACTTGGTCCTTCTTACGTCGTAGTACAAACGGCGTCATCATTGTCTTTGCTTTGCTAATACGCTGCTCAGAGAGAAGCAGATTGGCGGTATTCGCACTGTCTTCGTCGTTCCTACTCGTGGCCTTTGCCTTGTGTTTGAAAATCTCCGCCAAGTCATCTCTGCGAGACTGGAAAATGTCCGGCAGAATAAACGATAACAGCGAAACCAGCTCCCGCAAGTTGTTTTGCAGTGGGGTACCCGTCAAAAGGAGTCTAAACTCGGCTCGGATTCTCATAAGCTTACCATATCGCTCCGACTGGCTGTTTTTCAGCAGATGTCCCTCGTCGTAAACGCACACATTGAACTTCTGGCTCCGGAGAAATGAGTGGTCAGCTTTGCCTCCACAGGCTAGGTTATACGTTGTTACTAGAACATCGTATTCGGTGTTCGACTCCAAAAGCGTGTCACGGATATTGGCTCGCTCTTCCATAGACCCGTAGTAGGGCTCGATCACCATGGACGGGCAGAACCGGTTGAACTCACGCAGCCAGTTCTCCAAAGTGGAAGCGGGCACCACCACCAGATGCGGGCCCTTCCGTCCTGTTTCCTTTAAATGCGATAAAAATGCAATCACCTGGCATGTCTTCCCTAGACCCATCTCGTCGGCTAGAATGCACGACAGCCCTTTTTTATACAGAAGAGACAGCCAGTTGATTCCCACTTGCTGGTAATTCTTCAGCTCCAAATCCTCGGCTAGAAGTTTCGGCTTCTCGGTGAAATAGCCATTCCTGTTCCGAAGCACCTTGATGCCGTCCTCTTCCTCGTCCTCCTCGCTTCCCTCTGTCTTGACATCTGTAATCTCCAGCTCACTGCTCGAATGGGTATCCACGCCCCATGCCCGGATCCCCTGAGCAACTTCGTCACCTAGCTTCGAGCACTCTTGAATCAACGAGTCGACCGCCTCGTATCCCCGTAGCATCTGAATCGCCCGTTAGTCGCTTGTGGCCCTCGTCTCCGGCAGCAGGGGCGCAGCCTCGGACCCCATGTGGGCTCTCCTTGAGCGCAGCTAGAGGAGCCACGGGGTCCGGGGCAGCGCCCGGGCCACCGGAGGCGTCTCGCGATACTTACCGAGTAGGTGGCGTCCACAATCTTCTCGCCCACTGTTTTGCGCTGGCCGCCTCTGCGCTTGTTTCTGGTGTCGGCCGGCTCGGGCTGGCTGACAGCCCGCACCGCAGCGAGGGAGGCCAGCGGTCGGGCGTCGATGAGCACTTGCACCTGGTCTTCGGGGCATGAGGACGTGTCGACGATATCTTGGAGCGAGGCAGTGTTGAGGAACTCCAGTAGACGCGCTTCGAACTCGATGTCCGAGGCGCTGAGGTAGTCATCCTCGGCCTCACTGTCGTCGGAAACGGGGTACTCATCCTCGTACATCTTCACCAGTCGTCTTTTTGGTTTCGGTGGAGTCGAGCCTTGTCGCGGTTCTTCTTCGTCGTCGAAGAACTCATTATTTGTCTTGTTTGCTTCCTGGAGTTTCTGCTGCTGCCGTGAACTGCTGAATCTATCGCGAATCGAGAGAGACGGCTTCGAAACTTCGATCTTGGTCGTGGAATTGGCTACAGGGGTACTAGATTTGACGTACACATCGCCGTGACCGGACTGTCTGTTAGACTCTAGTTTCGATAGCCAGGCAGACGCCATCTCGAACGTTCTGTACACCTTGACAGCCAGTTTGATCGTATCTATAGATGACGTGTGCATCGCTTGCAGCCGGTTGACTACGCTCTCGTCTATGGTGAGCGCGGGCATAGTGGCGAATTTCTTGGGGGTACCATTTGCAGTGCCATTCGTAGCACCATTCGACGTTCCATTTGATGGTGCATTATGGGCTCCATGCGAAGCTCCGTTCCCATTAGGGCTTGAACTAGGCGCCGGTCTGGTGGGCCCTCCATCGAGCATGGCACTGTAACGGCCCAAGATGCCTGAAGAAGTACCTGGAGTGCCGTTGACGGCTCCATTTGTAACAGCAGGGCCGGGACTGGCCACATTTCCGCGGTACGCAAAACGGTCAGCTAAAGAGGTCAGGCGCTCAGGCCGCGGTCCAGACTCGTCACCTGGCGACGACAGTCGAGGCTTTTTCGCAGTGGAAAACAGCATAGGAAAGGGCTGTGGAGCGGCATCACCAGAACCACCACGGGTACTACCAGCTCCAACACCGACACTGGACCCATTTAGGTACGTTCCACCGGGGGCAGGACTACTGCTGCGCGAGCCAGACCCGTTCCTGAACGACGTGGGCCTTTTCTGACCACCCGAGCTCGGCTTGAGCTTTGTGGCACTCATAGGTGACCCTGGTACCTCTAACACAGGCTTGGTCGTCCCGTTACTGCCGTTACTGCCAGTCTCTTCTTTGGCCCGTTTCAGCGGTTTATACCCGTACATCTCGTGCTCACTTCACCAGTCTACTGAAATAGCCACTGAAACCAAATCAAATATAATCAATGAGCGAAATCAAATAAAATCAAATAATATTCAAGTCAAGTCGAAGACAACCAGACAACCAGCGAACCCTAAGACAAGCTGAATACAAATGAGTCTACAATCAGTCGAACCTAATAACCAGCTATTACCAGTCTCGGCTCAAATCCAAATACAAATACAAATCAAAATCAAAATCAAAGTCAAATTAACTCTCAAACAGGTCTGAATTCAGAGAGCCAGATCTCAAGTCAGATTCACTTCTCAACTCTATAACCAAAGAACTAATGCTCCCATGCCTCTCTATACCAGTACTATAGCTCCAGCAAGTCTCAAGCGCTGTCCACCGAGCAGTCCTTCGCGTACTCCCTGACTTTTTTTCACTCTCTGTCAGCTCTGCAGACTCTAACAGCTCTAACAGCTCTAACAGCACTAACAGCACTCGCCTAGATAGCTCCACAAAAGTATCCTATCTGCTTGCACAAACCAGCCAGATCGCACCGGTTCGCTCGTACGTCGATGAGATTATGCGGGTCGGATTTTTTTAGTCCTCCCCCCAAACGGGAATATTAGCTTACGCGCACCGCACACGCATCTTCCCGCCTGCACTACCGCGAGTCGCCGTGTCAGGGTCCGCCAGGGTCTGCGGCCGCCGGAGGCACCCCGCCCCCCCCTCAGCGTGCGTGAGATTCGTGAAATTCATTATCGGCATTAGATAGGTTTAATCTGGGCTGTTAGCTAGTGGCCGGCGCCGACGTGTAGAGCGGCCTGACCGGTCGGGCCTGGCGCGCGTGGTGGGACTTACTTTGAAGTGCAGCGACATGAGCGAGAACACAAACGCCTTCAGGTCCTGGACGAGGTAGTAGAACACCCGCAGGCCCTCGGGGTCTTCGCTGTTCTGGACGTCGCTGAGCGAGCCGATCTTCGCCGTCTGGTGAGTGTGTTAGTACTCTCTCTCCACCTGCCTTCTCGGCCACCTGTTCCGTACGTACCTCGAAGGAAATGTGATACTTGCCAGCCCGCACCTCGAGCTCCTGTTTGCCGTCCCTGTTCCTCGCGGGCCATCGCGCGTCGTCTTCTCTGGCTGGGGTTAGTCGCTTTACCGGAGGGTGAATGGAAATGCCTCCGAGAGCCGGAGCGCTCCCACGGACCCCGCTGTGCCCGCTGAGCGAGCCCGGCCATTCCCGGGACTGGCCCTCCTCAAGCGCAGCGAGTAGAGCCACGGGGTCCGGGGCGGCGCCCCGGCCGCCGGAGGCATCGCCAGGCCGAGCGCACGTACTTCAGAATCTCGCTCTCAGCGATGATGCGCTTGAGCTCGCCAATAGCTGCCGGGCTGATGCGGGCCTCTTTTTTGATCAGTGTGTCGTTGCGGTACTTGGAGTTGTTGGCGTACCGCAGGGTCGCCGAACGCCCGTCGTCCTGCATGCGGAAGTCGAATTCTGGCTCGGTTAGCCCTGTTCTTGGGTTCTGCGGTCTCGCGGGGCCTCCGGCGGCCGGGGCGCTGCCCCGGACCCCGCTGCTCGCTTCGCTCGAGCGCACCCAGCGCCGCAGTATCGCATTGAGTGGACGGGAGGGGGAGGAGGAAGAAAGGGACTTACCCAGAAATTCGTGTCCAAAGCGTCCTTGGTGCCCGGCGTAGTACCTAAGGTAGAAGGGTTCGCCTGGCAGTCCTAGTAATGGTTCACCGTCTACGACAATTGGCTCTGGAACAGCGGAGTCTGTCGCTACTTCTGATGCAGACTCTGATGGTTCTGGGGCTTTTGTTGTGGGTTCTAGTTCTAGGTCAAGAGCAGGTGGTGCTGGCTCTGATGCTGATGCTGATGCTGGTGCTGGTTCGAGGTCCTCGAAATCGAAGACGACGTCCATGGCGTCGTCAGCCTCGCCCGGCGCTCGCTGTTCGCCAACCATTTTCTATATGAGAATATGATCCAATTGAAACCTAAATGCGTCACCACCGGTACGTGAAGCTAGCTAGCTTTCCTGGTATGGTTCGGGCTCTCAACATGCGATCTGAACTGTGCATATTTCTGCAGAACCGAAATTCCAGCCCTGCCATTCTTCATGCTGAATCTTCATTAATTATAATTTTCACCATAGCTCCCAACTGGGCAAGGGCCACTCCTAACGAGATGGAGAACTGAAAAATCAGTCATAGAGTGTCCGACAAGTAAATAGAAATAGATAACTCTGCCGTCGCTACTCGGCAGAAAGAGATCAATTAGAGTGTACATTCAACTCCCAAGCCAGTGTGCCTGCGAATAATTTACCGTCGTTACAATGTCTTTGACTGCTGACCAGAAGTACGAACTCATCACGAAAAACCTTCACGAGACCCTGAACGGTCAGATCATCAAAGATGTCCTGGCCAGGGGCGAGCCCGTCAAGATTTACTGGGGTACTGCTCCTACTGGCCGTCCTCACTGTGGCTATTTTGTTCCAATGACCAAGATCGCTCACTTCCTACAAGCTGGGTGTGAAGTTATTGTGCTGTTGGCAGATTTGCATGCCTTTCTGGATAACATGAAGGCTCCTCTGGAGCTGGTCGAGTTCAGAGTCAGATACTACGAGAAAATGGTGAAGGCCATTCTGAAATCCATTGGGGTTCCAATTGAAAGACTCAAATTCATTGTTGGCAAGTCTTACCAACTGACTGATAAATACACTCTGGACATTTTCCGCCTGAGTAATTCTGTTTCTCAAAACGATGCTAAGCGAGCTGGTGCTGATGTGGTCAAGCAGGTCTCGAACCCCTTGCTCAGTGGTCTTATTTATCCTCTTATGCAGGCTCTTGATGAAGAGCATCTTGGTGTTGACGCCCAGTTCGGCGGTGTCGACCAGCGGAAGATCTTCGTTCTCGCTGAAGAGAAACTGCCCTCCATTGGATACAAGAAGAGAGCCCATCTCATGAACCCCATGGTTCCCGGTCTGACTCAAGGCGGCAAGATGTCGGCTTCCGACCCTAATTCTAAGATTGACCTTCTCGAAGATCCTGCTACCGTCAAGAAGAAGATTTCCAAGGCCTTTGGTGTCTCTGGCGTTGTAGAGGGAAACGGTCTTATTTCGTTCGTCGAGTTTGTGGTTCTCCCCATTTCCGAGATTAAGGACGGCAAGCCCAATTTCCACATTGACCGGCCCGAACAGTGGGGTGGCCCTGTCACTTACACCAGCATCGACCAGCTGCGTGCCGACTACAGCTCCGAGAAGCTCTCACCTCCAGATCTGAAGACCGGTGTTGCCGATGCCATCAATAGGCTGCTGGAACCCATCCGCGCTGAGTTTATTGACAACGCCGAGTTTCAGGAGCTCGAACGCGCCGCATACCCTCCTGAGGTCAAGGAGGTCAAAAAGGAGAAGAAGGTCAAAAACAAGGGTACCCGATTCCCCGGCGCCAAACCCGCCGCCGAGCCCACTGAGCCCGTCGACGCTGTACAAGAGAAGCTCGAAGCCACCACCATCGACAATTAATAATAGACTGTGGACTCTCCCTCCTTCCCTGCAGAGTCTCCGGCCGCTGGACAGGCAGCGCCTCCGGCGGCCGGGGCGCTGCCCTCCCCCCCAGCCGATGGAATTGACTAACAACGAGACGCATTGCGGAGCCATCCTCGCACGCGCAGCGAGCACAGCGGGTCTGGGACAGCGCCCCAGCTGCCGGAGGCGTTTTCTCCGGTACCAGGGCGAGGCGCTGCTACTAGAGTACAGATAGATAAATATAAATACCAAACTAAAGGGTTTCCCACCCGCCGTTGTCAATGACGCTGTCTAGCTTGCGGGCAATGAAGTTCGGGATGCCGTGCTGCTGCCACATGGTCCGGATGAAGTGGTCGTAGCGGTTTTGCTGGAGATACTGTGGCCTTCCTCGTCTGCTGCTGTTAGTTACATGTTCAGAGCCTTCTTCGAAGTGTTAATACTCACCTCATGGTTTCATCCGCTTCGCCGTGTAAGTCTAGATATGGGCCTTCCGAGAACGAGCCCTGTGGTCCTTTCAATAGAAGCATTGAGCTGCGCTTGGGTAGCAGGAAAATGCCGATTTCCTTGCCGCATCCTCTGACATGCTCCTGACACTGGCCCGTGGTCGAATCGTGCTCGAACGCCTGTGTTTGCATTCCCACACTCGTTCCACA
Organism: Sugiyamaella sp. yHKS617; assembly: GCA_030580325.1. Taxonomy (NCBI): domain Eukaryota; kingdom Fungi; phylum Ascomycota; class Dipodascomycetes; order Dipodascales; family Trichomonascaceae; genus Sugiyamaella; species Sugiyamaella sp. yHKS617. The sequence goes on along the minus strand of JAKTSR010000043.1, from coordinate 38,721 downwards.
GAATAGACAGACGGCAGGGTCCGCGACCAAGTCCGTCGTTACCTTACCAGTCAGCGACTTGTTGCGAAGATTGAAAAAGTCATCAAGTCGCTTCGGAAGACGCAACAGACGAACCACGCTGGGGAACTCCAGCTCCGACTCGAACATCACGAGCCCTCGCTCAACGTACTTCTGGAACACCTGCTCCTCCAGCGCGCCTGATTCAGATGCAATTGATCGGATTGTACTGGCAACGCTCTCCAACCCTAGGTACTCGCACAACTTGTCAATCTCGGGAAACTCTTGGCCAAAACCCATAAAGTCATAAGGATCATAACTGCCGCAGAGAGCAAACACAAATATCGAGCACTTTCTCAAAAACGGAGCTAAGCACTTTCGCAAAATGGAGTATACCACCTGGACGAACTCAGGCTTGCTCCACAGTGCCTGGATCTCACGGTCTGGAGTGGTCTCGATATGTGGTCGCATGGCACTGATAATGATATTCAGTGACTCCAGTGTGCTCCTCGTTTCCGCATCGTCCAGATCAGTTGCACCCTTAGCCCCAGGAAGGTCAAATATCCTCTCGTTCCACACCCAAGGAGCCTTTCTAGCCACTTCTCCAATAATAACTTTCAGAGTATGCGTAACAGCTGCGGTGAAATATGATTTTAGAAGAGGACCAACCTCCAGGTCCGCTGCTGGCGCAGTCAATAATGCAGCAGTCACAAAATCCTGAAAGCAAGACACAAACGATGTGTTCAATGGATTTCTCAGTCTGAAAGTGCGCTGGCGGGTGAATTGGGGATGGCGGTGCTTCAAATAAATGTCGTCATCTCCGTCCCGGCACATGGTCACAGCATACGATATGTACGACTTACACAATTCACCAAACACACGAATTATCTGAAGAGACTGCGATGGGATCTGGTCCATGACAATGCCCCCCATAGGATTGGAATATCCTCTTCCACGCAAAGATACTTCTAGAGCCGAAATAGTCTCCGCAAAACAGTCAATCATGCCGTTGATATCATCATTGTAAAATCCATTGAGCTGGACATAGTCCTGATATCGAGCCTGATAGATTCGCTGAACAGGCTCACTGATGGCTTTGTCGAGTTTTGGATCTCCAGTTGTATCTGTCCACCTGTCACTACCAATTCCTAGCAATTCAACGTAACTAGGATTCATGTTCGCAATGCCCTCTTTGTAAATTCTAGCATTATACTGGTCAACGCTGGCCATTTCAAAAAACGACGACTTCTCCACAATTTTCCCAAGCTTTTCAGTTCCCTGTGAGTCGGAAATACGCAAGTAATCACTGGCCGTTAACTTATTAGACTTCCAGAGAACAGGTAAGAACGTGTTGTTCAACGCGCGACATAAAGGACAAAGATATTCCGCCCGAGCTGTATCTTCGGGGTTGTTTCTCGTGAGTTGCTGGCCTCTATTACGAGTGGATACTAGATAATCTTGGTAACATTGAAAGTGTACTCCGTGTCCACAACCCGTCATGATGGGCGCTCTATGAGCAAATGCAGAAGGAAATCCTGGGCCAATATCGTATGTTTCGTGAAGCTCGCGCCGGTACTTTTTCCAGTTGTCACTACCAGACTTATCAATGTCGTCCACAGAGATATCTTCATCCAGATTCTTATCATTGCCAAAGGCTTCGTACACCCAGTCAGTGTCATTTAAGGGCACATTCCGTACGACATTTGTCTCCATGACATATCCCATCAAGCCGAAAACATTACTGCCCTGCTTGTTGTCGTCCGGCATGCGACAGAGAATACACTGGCTCTCAGGGAACAACCACTCGTTGCTATCCGCATCGACGTCACCATTACCGTCTTTCATGTCGGTATCATTATCCAAATCCATATCGTCAGTCATGTTCAGCTGTGCAAATTGTTTCTGGCGGTTCTGGAATTCGGCCAGTACTTGAGCTTTTCGTTCCCGGCCAAGCTTCTTCTTTCTTTCAGCGGCTCCAGCGTCATCGCCCTTAGGGGTGCTATCACGTGTAAACACATCAGCTCCAGTAAAAGAGGAGACTAAGGGATCCACTAGTTCGGAATCTTTCTGGCGAAGCAAGCTAAGTATACGACGGACTTTGGCAGCGAAGTCTGTGAACTCATTCAGTTCAAGCAACCTACAAAGCAGCGACAAAATACTTGGTGATGCCTGGGCAGCATCCGAACTAGTACAAACCAACTCCGCCAACGAAGAAAATGAAGTAGTAAACGGCAATGGAGGCTTTTCATCCAAGTCGTCTAATGCGATAACATGCAACAACTGAAGCAAGTGGCCCAGAACTCCCTCGTTCGCGGCCGCTGTTCGGTGATCAATAATATAAACCAGCACATCATACACGAACTTTCCGAACGGAACTGTTTTCGCAAATGCGGAAAGGCCCACATATGGACCACTACTAATCTTCTTCAAAGGAGGCTCGTGAACAATGGACTCCAATGGGCGGCCAGTTGTCTTATGTATCTTGGCCTTGATCATTTTTTCCGCCTCTTCAATTTTGGCCGATGAGAAATGAATGTAGTGAGAATCAAATTCAGAATAATTCTCGGGCTTAAGCTGATACAAACCGTAATCACGGACACCAGTCGGGGGCTTGTAGATAGCAAGCTCTCTCAGAATGGTTTCAAACATCTCATCGCCAGAGAGGGAGTCGGGAACAGTCTTGCATATATCTGAAAAAGCTGTATCTTTTAGAGCCAAACACTGAATGATCTCCTTCACAATGTACATCCGTTTCACTTCTTTTTCAGAGTATCCCATTAACTGAGTTCGTTCCATCAGGAAGAATATTAAATGATGCAAAAATTCTTCCACCATGTACATACGCTGGAAATCGTCGAAGAGCTTGCTACTCTGCCAGTCGACGAGCGAGTACCGCGAGAGCAGTTGCATCATAACGGTATCAGGTTGTAACACCACCAATCCTGTTTGAACCATGAACACATCCCGGACAAAGGCGCTGTCACGCAGAGTAAAATCCCTGTAATGATGCAGTTGACTTCGGACAGAGTATCCATTACGCACCCAAAGACCAACATGGATTTGTGACAACAGTGCTAGCACTCTGATTGGATGTTCGAAAACCAGCTGTAGTAAATTGTCTTCCTTCAGGGTGACGCTATGGTTTAAATTGTCCTTGATGCCTGATAACAGCACTTCGCGCAGTACAGTGGCATCGCTGAACGATGCGTATTCTATCAACCATGAAAGGTAACAGCTCAAGGGATGATGCAAACTAACCCACTGGCTGTCCACCTCAAAGTCTATGTTCTCGACACTAATCAGTTTGTCAGAGAAGTTTTGCACTGAAACTCTGAACTGAACACCATGAGACGTAACTTCGGCCTCCCTAAACCGATCACGATAACCACCTTGGGCCCAGCATGCCAGGATACCGACTACTTTACTAACGCACTGACTCGCTCGTAACTCGTCGGAACAATTTCCGATACCAGAAGCAACCACAACGGCCAGCTGCAACACGTAAGGAACCGCATTGAAAAAGTAGATCCACAAGTCCGATTCAAACTCGATATGTTTATCTCTCTGTCGACGAAGCGGTGACATTCCTTGGAACAATAGCATAAACTCAGCCACTTGAGCAATCCTATTCACATTACATGAAACAAGATCCTTCTCTGTATTACGGTTAAGAAGATATTCAACGTCGTGGAACAGCTGGCCAAAACGTCTGTTCTTCAAAACTTTTGAATCAAGCCCAACGAATCCTTCTGGATCCACTGCGGTGGGAGGACCCACCTCTCCCGTAGTAAAGAACGTATACAGAGCCGCAATCATTCTAGTGAAATAATCATATTTCAACAGATCAGTGGCGATACTAGGCGTTGTAAACAGCTGAGTAGACAAACTGCTGATAATCGAACATTCTGGTTCTCGGTCAGCCAGCATATATAGTTCAGCAATCTGTGGATAAATTCGGGCGTAAAAATGTCCCAATAAAATCTTGTACTTTGGATTCGAGACCAGTATTGAGATATACAGGTCACGAAGCGTTAACCTCAGTTCTTTCCATAAGCGAATATCAAAAAATATCAGGTATTGTACCCGGGCACTGACTTGTCTTGGTGCAGTGGGTCCGAAAGGCGGTGGTGGTGAAGGCCCCGTCTGTTTCCAGGCCTTGGTGGGTGTAGCCAAGACACTCTGCATTCCAACACCGCTGCCACTGCTACCACCACCACTACTACCGGCATTTGTACTGTCATAAACATCACTACCAAGCGTAGCGGCACTACCTCGCACAGATGTAAATGTAGGTAAGAATCCCAGCACCATTTCGGAACGGATATTACCCTGCTCTTGCATGTCAAACTCCATGAACTCGTCCCCAGTACCGGCGCGCTCCTGTCGTTCATCGTCCTCAACCCGTTCCTCGACTCTGCCGCCCTCTTCTTCATCTTCGAACAAAAGATCCTCCTCATCATCGTCCTCGTCTTCATCAGGATCATGAACAGGTACATGCTTGGTTCTAATAGTCCGTTCGGATATATCGGGAATATAAGGGCCATTCAAAGATGAATGCTGTCGAATCAGCGAAGCTGCGTCGTCGTCGGAAGACATGGCTTGACTAGTATTTTCCCACTCCTCTGGAGCTGCAGTTCTCAATTGCTCAGTGCCGTAATTCCAGGGCTCACAGAACACTTCACTCATAATTTCTCGGAGCACAAAATAGTTCGACTTGAGCGACGATTTCGAGAGATCATCCAACCAGTCGCAGATGGTGGCGCACATTTCCTCTCGGAAATAGTCCTTTGAACTGCGCACTGTATTCACTAACCCCGTCATTCCCATCTTTTTCTTCTTTTCCATCAATAGATGCAGATTATCCGAGACAATGACCATTGCGCGACCGTTGGAGTCGATCCTCCTCGTCACCATCTTGCCAAACTCTACGGTTTTATGTGTAGCGCCCAAAATCACATTGAGAGCGTCGGCAAACGAGTGTTTCTGATCGTTCCACAAACATAAAACGTACTTGCCGTTGGTCGCATTGTCTTCCACGCCATACACTTCAGCACTGAGCCGCGACTCATACTCATTCTGAAGAACCTCTTCTGCCGTAGTGAATTTTTGTATTCCACTGTGCGAATTGCAGAAGACGTCAATCATGTAGTCAATGGCAATCTCAACTGTCCTCTGGGTCGCTTCATACAAATCCTCTGGAATAGGCTTGTTCTCATAGTTGTCCAGAGAATGGTATTTACACGAAAACTGGTTGACCCATGCCTCGGGGTCTCCACAGTCGCACACACCTCCACAGTCCTTTTGGCTGATCTGCACCGTCACCTGGTGGTCCGCATGGTCCTCTGGATTGAAGCAGTACTGACACAGTACACAGGTGTCGTCCAGGCCACAGGTTCTGTTTCTGTTAGCGTTGGCCGATGTGCTACCGGCGGCTGGCGCGTTGCCCCAGACCCCGTTGTGCTCGCCGCACGAGCGTCCCTCCCAGGACACCCCTGGGGATGGCCCGACTCGAGCGAAGCGAGAGGAGCAGCGGGGTCTGGGGCAGCGCCCCAGCCGCCGGAGGCAGGTCGCCCCTGGCACGGCTTAGGATGACTTACAGGCACCGGTATGTGGGCTCGCCTTTACGGAATTTTCGGCCACAAGGCCGACCGGGGTGCGACGGGTCGACGTTGGTGGGGTCGCGCGACGAGCTGCTCATGATCCAGTTGCGTTCACTGGCTTTGTGCCGCTTGCGGTCCCGCTCAGATTTGTCCATTCCGTCGTCACTGGTGCCGCTCATGACATCGCTGTTGTTGCCTTCGTCGCCGTCAATGACGCTCTGTGAGTTGGTTCCCAACTCGGGGAAGAACATGCCAATGTATTTTCCGTTCACAGAGGCTGCTCGGAATAGCGCTCTCCTGAGATCAGTGGCGGCCGGAGGGCCGCTTCTGAAATTGAATTTCTCAGGACATTCCACCAGGTACCTCAGCAGATCTCTAGCATAGTCGTGGTCTGATCCTGCCATTGTGGACTCCACTTTCTCAAGTCTTGCTGACAGTGTGTAGGTGTACCACTCACGAATACCTCTGATCAGTGATGTATTCTAGTCACCACTGAGCTGATTGAACTTATCTGAGGTCTATTTACATGAAGATGTCAGATGTTAGGGTCGTGGCAATGGCCTGCTTATAAACGGCCTATTTTGGCCTTCCTGGTCAAAGCTGGAATCGGCGATATGTATCTGTACATCTAGTAGCCCTTTTCTTACATGCACTCGAATCTCTAATCCATCGTGGACAAATAACATCTAGAATCGATCTGGATCTCATGTCGCCTGGTCTGGAAGCATGGCTGAAGGAGGGTAGTGCCGTCATCTCCCAGAAAATATCGGTCACTGATCTAGATGGCCGAGGGAGATCAGTGGTGTGCACTCAAGCCATAAGCCCAGGGACACAATTATTGATGGTCCGTAGAAAGCAGTTACTGAATAAACTCACGGTCAAGGTCACTTGTCCACACTGGCTGCCGAGTTGGAATAAGCTTAATTCCCATCAAATGCTGGCCCTGGTTATAACATTGTACAGTGATGATTCAGAGAATTATTGGTACCCGTTCCTGTCCCAGCTGCCTACACTGGTCTCATTTCGGGATGTCCCATTGACCATGAGCAATCAGGGCTTGGCGGGAATGCCGAAGTCCGTTCAGAACCATGTTGACAAACAGAAAAAAGTTTTCCGTGCTGACTTTGAAAATGTAAAGTCAGTAGTATCAGCACAGAACTTGGATCTGGAATATGACGACTTCTTACGAGCATGGCTATGTGTCAACTCGCGCTGCCTATATATGACCCTTCCTGGCACAGATGGAACTCCAGCAGACAATATGACGATGGCCCCATTCATCGACTTTTTGAACCACACAGCTCTAGGTGAGCAAGACAGTGTCAAGGTCGACGTTACTGCCGTCGGTATGGTTGTCTCAGCCCGACGAAGCTACTCACCTGGAGAAGAGGTGCTTCTGGGCTACGGTCCACACGACAACACATTCCTACTTTGCGAGTATGGGTTCACGATACCAAATAACCCTTGGGAGACGCTGGATATCACCGACGAAATCATGCGCCTGTTCAGCGACGAGCATATAAAAGTCCTCAAGGAAGTGGGCTATCTCGGAGACTACACTGTCAACACAGACGGTCCCTCTTTCCGCACCGAAGTCGCGCTGTCGTGTCTTCAAGAACCTCTTAGTGGCTCGGTCGTACCGTCCCGTCTACGCATGCTGTGTTCTGGGCTCAGCGATGGTTCCGACTACCGAGACGGCAACCAGACACAACTCCGTGCCATCCTCGAAACCTCAGCCTCCCATCTCCGCCAGCTACCACAAACCGATGTCACCCGGAGCCAGCTCAACGTAGTCACGGCCCTACTGGCATAATCTTAGCCAAGAACGTGCACGGCAGCTGCCTGATGCTTGTCGAGGTCGAACTTCCCGCCTCTTCTCGAGCCGAGCGAGAGGAGCCACGGGGTCAGCGCCCCAGCTGCCGGGGGCGTTCCCGACAGGGCAGCTGGGTCACTACTCCGCGAGCATTGCATAAGAGAGCATTATTTATTAATATGATTCACTGCAGCTAGATATCAAGAGAGAGAGGAACGTAGTTCTTTTCGGACCTGCGCGAGTTGGCGAGCTGGATCTGGACCAGCTGTGCCAGCATGGAGTTGCGGTCGGTGCGCCTCTGGTGAATCCTGCCCAGCTCGATGAGATAACCATTGATGTAGGGCAACTCCGTGTTGTTGCCGCGCTCAACGTCGACCAGCATGGATGACTTGTTGTTGGCGGTGGACCGGCACACGTCTTGGACGACTCGGAGCATGCGATGCGGGTTGAGTTGGGTATTTACAAGGAGAAGCTCGTCCTCGCTGAAGGTGGCACGAGCGTGTTTTTTGAGAATGGCACAGCTTTCCTTGACAATATCATAGAGCAGTCGTTCCGAATTGTCCATTTCAAGGAGTTGTCCGTTTGTGCAGCGGAATATGACGGTCAGCGGGTTAATTGCTGCGTTCACTATCAGCTTTTCGAACTGAGCCACTTTGAACTCGGAGTAGGGGAGAACCTGGGCGTTCAGTAGCGACTTTGTCGACAGAAGGGCCTGGAATATAGGTGGCATGTCTCTGCTTTCCAGCTGTGATTCGTGGTGGTGAACAATTGGTGCGGCATAATCCGCCTTCACGGACTCTTCTGACACAGTGGGGTTGGAAGTAAGCTCGACATCAGGCTCCACAAATCCCACTTGTGAGCTGGCTTTCTGATGTGTACTCAAGGGATCAGAATAGTCTGCCTTAACAGACTCCTCTGAATCCGTCGGGAGGGAGGTGCCAGTAATATCAGGGCCGACCCGATGTACTTGCGAGCTGGCCTTTTGATGAGGATGAAGTGGGTCCTCGTAGTCGGCTTTCACAGACGCCTCTGACTCTGTAGGGGAGTCAGTGTGGTGAATATCTGGCTGGCCAGACCCAGTGGATCTCTGATGGTTGCTGAGTGGATCCTCGTAGTCGGCTTTTACAGATGCTTCCGACTCAGTGGGATCAAGCGTGTCGTGAACCGACGGGCGTCTGGAAGGGTGGGCTTTTGAGCTCGCCTTTTGGTGCGGATATAGAGGGTCGTCGTAGTCGGCCTTGACAGAAGCCTCGGAATCAGTAGGCTCACTGGTGTGGTCCACACTGGGTCGGACCGAGCCGACCTGGGAGCTGGCTCTCTGATGAGGGTGCAGCGTCTCTGTATAATCCGCCTTTACTGAGTCTTCAGAAAAATCGCTGAAATTAATAGTTTCAAATGCAGGCACTGCTCCCATTTTCCGCTGTTTTGTCGCTGGAATAATTCGCTCACGAACTCTGACATGAGATGAGGGCTTTGAATATGGAACCGGATTTGGTGACGCATCGGCTCTGACGGCATCTTCAGACTCCGTTGGCCCTCCTCTTCTTGCCTGTCGCAGGTTTATATCCAGATTCGTATATTCCGCTCTGACAGCATCTTCAGACTCGGTTGGGGCCGCTTTGCGGATTTGCTGAATGTGGACCCCTGCCCCTGAGTAGTCGGCGCGAATTGCTTGTTCTGACTCGGTAGGCTCGCTCCTTTCGTGGTCCATACCGAGCTCGAGCTCATCGGACCTCAGTAGCTCTTCAAACTCTTCAGTATTACGAAAGGACGGGGATGAAGTCCCAAAATACTGCGCGAGCTCCTGATCCTGGCGATTTGATCGCAGAGAGTCGAGCGGATCATCATCATCAGGCACAGCGGTCAGCTTGAGCGTACCGTTGCCCACATGCTTGTATGTCCAGGGGATGTCGGCTGGTCGCACTCCATGAGAAGTGATTCCCAGCATGAAATAGGGTCGTGAGGACCTTTCTGGCCAGAAGGTCTCGCACAATTTTTCATAGGTGCCAATGCCATTCTGTAGCAGCAAAATGGTCGTTTTAGGCGTTATAGACGGCAGAATTGCCCGAATAGCAGACTCAGTCTGCGTGGCCTTGGTAGTGACTATCAGATTTTCGATTGCCAGCGGTCTGTCCGTGCTGATTCCCTGCTTCGGATACTGAGCATGGGCAGCCACCTTCTTCTCAATCATCATCTGTGAGCCAATGTTGCGCCAGACCCGCAGAGTCGAGTCATGGCCGAGAAAGTCCTGTAAGCGTTCCTTGGATTTCAGCACCAGGGCCACATCGGCATACTTGGGCACCGTCGACTCGATACTTGTCGCTATCAGGCTGCCAACACTTCCCGCTCCGAGAACAAATATCTTTGGCGGCATAATGGCAGATCTGAGCACGCTCGGTTGAATCTCGAACCACAACTCCTACCAAGACTTGCACTCGAGTTAAATACTACCTCTTGCCCAGACTTGAATACTCGCCAATCCTCCACTTACCAGCAAACAAAGCGGCCTCAGCCAACGGAGATTGCGATCGCCAGCAAAATTAACGAATTCAGGACAAGCCAGGAACTATATTCCCGGCAAGGGTTCATGTACCAGTCCTGCACCTGCAGCAAGGGTCCAGGATGGCGTCTGCGAGAATTGCCCGAAGTTTTCGAACAGAGTTTGATCATCCGAGAATAGTTGGATACCCAGGGCAAGTGTAGCAAGATAAGTAGCAGGGTATCTGCGGGGCCTCTGTAGTCCTAAGAAGTCAGCCTAGGGACGGCAGTACCTGATGTCCAGGAGCAGTCTTGCGCACTGCCAGCCAAGCACATTATCATGATGCGCCAAGTGTGAAGAATGAGAGCTTAGATATAGCAATTCCGAAGTAAAAAATTGATTTTCATTGGTTTGTTGGTGAAGTCAAAATAGTTTGTATCGAGAGTAAAATGACCTTGGTTGGATTCCCAAAGTTGTCGGAGAGATAGGGACAATCTATTTGCCGCGGGAATTATTTAGAATGCGAAGGGGGAAGATTAGTTGAATACTCTTTAAATGGACTGTTGACTTACTGAAATTTGATTACCAGGGAGCTTTCTAGGACCTGGAGCCGAATTAGCTGAGGCAGTAGTATCAAGAGTACCGAATCGGTAAGCTGGTCAGAGGGCAAACCGGCAGCGAGTGTAAGAGCAGATCGTTCTTAGAATTCCGATTATCACAGACCGATTCGGAGCCTTTAGAACGTGAAGGAGCAGGAACCTTGAGAGACACTGCTCTAAGCTTGAATTCTGCAGGCTAGCAGTCTACATTTATCTAATTGCTGCAGACAGGGGAGGGCTATGGGAAAAGAGAAGAAATGAAGCGCTTATACTTCATCCGGAAGATGCCAGTTTTCTTATCGTTACCGTACCGGGACGTCACGGACGTGCCATGAGGCTATATTCAATATATCTGCTGCACCCTAATTCACCACTCTAGTCGATCGTTTGCAGCTACATACACTATCGCACTCTTATCTTGCAGATTTATATGTCGGTACTTGAAACATGGCTTCCTCCATAATCATAGCCGTGGGACTTCCATGTTAGGTTGACCCTAATTCTGGTGAGGTCTCTATTAGCTGCGTACCCTTTCTCTATTATACGATTACCCCATGCTTCGAGTTGAATCGTGAAGAACAAGTGTAGATCACTCGATTCCACATAATTGGCTGGTGGTCGTGTTCGGGGCGAAGCAGTGGTGTTGACAGGCGGTGAAGGCAGTCTTAGAATGCCATAGCTCGCCAGAGCCTTCTTCCGTTCGTATCCTTGTCGCCTAGAGTCATCTCAAGGACTGTACCTGTGGCGGTCAGCTCTGCTTAGTGAGTGCAGTAAGTAAGATTATTCTCCAAACACCGGCGATGTGACCCTCCTCGAGTGCAGCGAGAAGAACCATGGGGTCTGGGCAGCTCCCCAACCCGGCCGGGGGCCGCTCCCCCTGAGCCAGGGTCCACCCGCCGCGCACGGGGCGGGCAATGCCTGCGGCCCCCTGAAAAGCCGTGCCTGGCAGGATGCTGCAGGATGCGGGGAGCTGTGATAGGCGATCCGAGGCAGCAGAAACCAGGCACCCAGAGAATTGCGCGTTTGTTTGTGGGTTGTCGCGAAACCAAGTGTAGAGATTGTGCGAGCGAGCGTGTGTACTGGCGCTGTATCTGTTTATTTCTTGGTTCTTTCTCTCTCCTTTCTTACGGATACCTGAAAACTCAGCGGCGATAATAGCTAGCTAGCACGACATGCTGATAGTGGGCCTCACGGGCGGCATAGCCACCGGGAAGTCTACTGTGTCCAGATACTTGGCTGAGGAGCACAAGCTGACGGTGATTGATGCAGACCTGATTGCTCGCCAGGTGGTGGAGCCGGGAACAAGAGCGTACAAACAGATCGTGGCGCACTTCACGCCGCTGGTTCCTGCGGGCGAATCGCTGGTCGACGCCACTGGCGCCCTGAACCGGCCTGTCCTGGGTCGGGTGGTCTTTGGCAACGAGAAAGAACGCAAGGTGCTCAATTCCATCACTCATCCGGCGGTACGTCTCGAAATGGCTCGACAAGTGCTGTGGGCCTGGGTCCGGGGCTGCCAGTTGGTCATCCTGGACGTGCCGCTACTCTTCGAGAGCAAGCTGGACGCATTTTGCGGCGTCTCCGTAGTAGTGTCGTGTACGGACCAGCAGCAGCGACAGCGCCTATTGAAACGAGACCCGCACCTGTCTGAAGACGAGGCCGACAAGCGCATCGCCAGCCAGATGCCGCTGGCTGAAAAAAGGCTGCAAGCCGACTTCGTCATCCGCAACGAGACCACGCTCGACGCCCTCTACTCCAAGCTGGACGCCCTGGCGTCGCAACTGCGGCCCAACGTCCTCGTCTCGCTCGCCGAATGGCTGCTGCCCCCCATCGGTTTCATCGTCGCCCTCTACGTCTACATCAAGCGCAAGTACCGCGTCAAGTCGAAACTATCCTGAATACGAATATACCAATCCACCTACCAGGGGGAGAGGGTGCGGGCTGGGGCGCTGCCCCAGATCCCGTGGCTCGCTTCGCTCGGGCCCGGACCAGGTCGCAGCCTTAAATCTCTCCCCTGCTGGCCGCCAGCCCTCCTCGAGCACAGCGAGAGGAGCCACCGGGTCTGGGGCAGCGCTCCAGCCCAGCCCCAGCCCAGCTACCGCACCCTCCCAGCGGAGCCCAGCTCCGGATCTCCCCGGACCCGAACCAGGGTGACCGAAAGGTCTCCGAGGCCCGAAGAACCCCCGGTCGACCCGGGCACGGAGATGCTTAGCCATCAGGATTAGATAATGACATAAGACGCCGCACGGACCGGCAAGAGCGCAGGCCGTGAGCGGACTTATACACGGCTATTTAGACTACTGTTTGCTTGCATGAATTTAAATCGAGTATATTTATATATATATCGCAGGGTAGGCACATCACATCTCCGAAGTCAATTGGACAATCTACGTTCTACTGTCAAGTCTGCAGGTCAGTGTACAATTTACAGCACACAATTGCAATTCAGCTCACAATGTCCACAGCAGGAAAGCCCATAACTTGTAAAGCCGCTGTAGCTTGGGAGGCTGGCAAACCTCTGTCCATCGAGGAGATCGAGGTGGCTCCTCCTAAGGCCCACGAAGTGCGCATCAAGATCCTGCACTCTGGTGTGTGCCATACCGATGCTTATACTCTGTCGGGCTCGGATCCTGAGGGCGCGTTCCCTGTTATTCTTGGACACGAGGGTGCTGGAATTGTTGAAAGCGTTGGTGAGGGCGTGACCAATGTCAAGGTCGGCGACCATGTGATTGCTCTGTACACTCCTGAGTGTAAGGAGTGCAAGTTCTGCAAGTCGGGCAAGACCAACTTATGTGGCAAGATCCGTGCTACTCAGGGCAAAGGAGTCATGCCTGATGGCACCAGTCGCTTCACCTGCAAGGGTCAGCCATTGCTCCACTTCATGGGTTGCTCCACATTCTCTGAATACACGGTTGTGGCTGATATCTCGGTCGTTGCCATTGATGAAAAGGCTCCTCTTGACAAGGCTTGTTTGCTAGGCTGTGGTGTCACTACTGGCTACGGTGCTGCTACTATCACTGCTAATGTCCAGGAGGGAGACACTGTTGCGGTGTTCGGTGCTGGTTGTGTTGGTTTATCGGTTGTCCAAGGAGCGGCTGCAAGAAAGGCCAGCAAGATCATCGTCGTTGATATCGACGACAAGAAGAAGGCTTGGGCTACTAAGTTCGGCGCCACTGACTTTGTCAACCCCAAGACTCTCGGCAAGCCCGTTGCTGAGCACCTGGTAGAAATCACCGATGGTGGCCTCGACTTCACCTTCGACTGTACCGGCAATGTCGACGTCATGCGCAGTGCTTTGGAGGCCTGCCACAAGGGCTGGGGCCAGTCTATTATCATTGGTGTCGCCGCTGCTGGCAAGGAAATCACCACCCGTCCCTTCCAATTGGTCACCGGCCGTGTGTGGAGAGGCTCGGCTTTCGGCGGTGTCAAGGGTCGTACTCAGCTGCCGGGACTCGTTGAAGACTACATGAACGGTACTCTCAAGGTCGAGGAGTTCATTACTCATCGCCACTCTCTGGACGGTGTCAACACCGCTTTCAAGGATATGCATGCTGGCGACTGTATTCGTGCTGTTCTCTCTTACCACCAGTAACATGTCTTGTCGGGAATATCGTAATATGAATAGTAAATAGCAGCGATCCGGTACTAGGAATAATAAATATAGTCTAATCGGTGTTGCGTCCGGTGCGGTCCCTGCGCTTCCGGCGGCTGGGGCGTGGCCCCCGACCCCATTTTGCTCGCTGCGCTCGGCCGAGCTTACTTTGCAACATGGCCCATTGCATTTGCCATTGCATCTGCCATTGTATCTGCCATTGTATCTGCCAATCTATTTGTCGTTTAGGACATGTTCGATTTGCTCGCAGGTATCGCGTTAGGCCCTCCAGTACTGGGCAAGATTGTGCAGTCTGTCTATGACCATGGGGACAAACGCGCTGACCGAGGCGTTGATGAGGTTCTGGAAATGAATCATGGCCTCTGCCTCAGTCATTTCGAGACAGAACTTTTCCTTGACCTTCTGGACCGCCTTTTCGCGCTCGAACATGATGTCGGGGATCGACGACTCCGTCATGAGAGCAAACAGACTGAGAATCAAGTTCGCCGACTTGCGCAGCGTGGTGTATGCGGTGAAGCAGTAGCTCCGGAACTTGTCGTAGTTCTCCGACGAGGCACCGCCCATGCCATCGATGATCTGAATGGGCAGCTTCATCATGGGAGGAAACGGCTTGGGATCGCGCCCCAGAATGTACCCGTAGTCAGCATGGAAGAAGTGGCCGTCTGGACAGATAAGCAGATTGTCCAAATGACGGTCTCCAACTCCAAGGATGTATGTGATCACACAGTAACCGGCACAGGACCGGATGAATGTATCCATAACTTCGGGCTTGATTTTCAGCTCGTTCGAGTCGTCGGGGTTGTGTGTGCGAAGATAAGGCAGAATGCCATGGTATTCTGCGAGTACATGGGCAATTGTCTCGTTTGGAACGAATTGCAGCGCTCCTTCTTTGGTGGCAGTCGCGAGGATCCGGTATGGGGTCAGCTTGAGGTCCAGGTTCTCATTGCGCAGCAGCTGGTCCATGAGAGTAATGATTTGAATGACAAGCTGGTCCTGTCTCAAGTCATCGCCGGATTTCAGCATAATAGGATACGACGACCCATCTTCAGCCTTTAGTGTCACTTTAATTGGCGACAGGCTGCTTTTAAACACGTTCGAATCGTCGGGAATGCACCCCACTACCTTAACGGTCGGATTCAACGGTAATGCAATCGGAGCAAAGGAAACAAGTCCGTTTTTCGAATCTGCCAGGTATGCCCTTAGTTTACTCACTTTCTTGGGTCGTGCTTCTTTTGATTGTCGGATGCTGCGTGCTATGTCGAGAAGCTTTCGCATAAGCTTGATCTGTGCCCGAAGAACCTCGGTTGGCGACTCTCCTCCCGATACAGGAGATTGTTTCTTAAGACTCACAAGAAACTGGTTTAGAATAGGCTGGAATATAGTCTCAGCGCTCTCGGTCTTCTCCTGAGCCTCAACTGCTAGATACCAATAGAAGTAGTTTCCTAGAGTGGCATTCTTGACCGCTCGTCCTATCAGAAACCCCGCCAGATGTGCCTTCTGCGGTACGGCAGCAGCAGCCCTGGTCCCGTTAGGGGTTGCATTCGGGTCACCAGCGGCTCTGCTGGAATCTTTCGGTTGATACTCAAACTTCAGCGCTTCTACCAGTTGTAACAAATAAAGCTCTAATTCATGGTCACTGGCCTTCCTCAGTCGATTAACCGCATGCAACCGGACATTGGGATCTGAAAACGCGGGCCCCAGCAACTCCAGAGCGTCGTCGACGCCGATTTCCGCCCATCGAGGCAGCATCTCCACTGCCTGGCGCGCTTCTACTGCGTCTTCCCAGCTGACAGCTTGCAAGAATTTCGTCAGCGCCTGCCTATGACGCGTCAGGTAGTACCTGAACTTCCAGAGCATGTTCTTCTCGTCCACCGTGAGCTCCTGTACTGCAGAGTTGATGATCACGTTCAGCTCATCTCGAATCTTGGCGTTGGGTTTCAGCTCCTTGTCGAATTGGTTGGACTTGTGATTTCTCACCAGGCGTCGGTATTTGGATTCTATAGGGTTTTCCCGGTTCTGTTCTGGGTCGTTCGCTACGATCAGAGACTTTGAACTTTCTACTTTTCTCACCAGTAGCGGTGCTGGCGGGCTAGCCTCACGCACTTGTGTGCCCATCGCGCTGCCAGCATCCGCCGTCACTTCTGAGCCCACCGTACCGCCTATAGCGGCGCTGCTTGCCAGTCTTCGCTGACTAGCATACCCATGGAAACTATTGCTCTGAAGCGAATATTCGATATCGGAAAACACTACTGGAAAGTCAAATTGCACGAAATCCACGTACAGAATGTTCTCATGCTCGTTGTTCGGCCGCTGGTTCTTGTTAATCTGCTCGATCTTGCGGAACGTGAGGTTATCCAGCCAGTCCACCGTGGGCAGGTCACCTGCCTCATGCTTCTTGATCAGCTTCTCCAGTCTGTCCATCTCCTGCTCAGACACTATAGTGCTGTCGGTAGAGCTATTGCTGTGGCCATCGGCCTCCCTGTCCAGCCACACCTTCAGCTTCTGGCGCCCCGTCTTAATAGTGCAATCCGAGCCCTGGAACAGCTTCACCGTGGTTCCGCCATAGCACACCAGATCCTTACCGCCGGCATAGTCCCAGATCGATATCGCCAGTTGCGCCGTCAGCGGCAGCTGGCTGAACTTGATAGGCAGCTCCAGCCACTCGTTCCATCGCCGGGCGTTCCTAAACGACTTGTACGACGTACACACCGGTATAGTTAGCGGCTTGCTGTCGGCGTAAACTTGCACGGTGCACATGAGATCCGATATGGAGCTGCGCTGTTAGCACTGCGGCGCTTGGGATCTGGTGCGCCTCTGGCGAGGCCGGGGCGCTGCCCCGACCCCGCTGCTCCTCTCGCTGCCGCTCGAGTCGGCCGCCACAGTCGGTTCCCGGGAGTGGCCTCCTGCTTTTCAGGAGGCACGGGTTCCGGGGCAGCGCCCCGGCCGCCGGAGGCACGCCCCCAAGCCTGCGCACTTACCTCATGTTAGACGCGAGCATGGCGCTTTCGGGGTGCTCTACGACTTCTGAGTACAGGAGCCGACGCCTCTCGCCTTCTAGCGACCCGCTGAGATGGTTAGTATCCAGGCAAAGGCAGCACGAGGCCCATGATTCTGGAACCGCTCCAGGCACTCGGTCCGACCGTGGATGGCTGGCTGCGCCATCCGGGCCAGTCGTGGTTCCTACGAGCCCTTGTCTCCACTCACATTTTGACCCGGAAGGGCACGTCCACGTCCCGCGAGAGGTAGAAAGAAAATGCCCTGCCATCCATTGTCGCAATGGGCACAACAACCACAATCGACCGTCAGATCACTGCTATGTAAACAATAAACAGTGAACATGGAAGCGGATGCCGCACTTCACGTTATCTATACTGATTTGGGCAAGGGCATCACCCCTGCCGATCATCCACCCCTGACTGCTTCCCTGAGCCTGCTATCCCACAAAGCCCAGGCATCGTTTCATCGTTTCCAGCCCGCAAGCGCCTGATTTTGGGGGCTCGCCTCCGGCGCGCCGGGGTTCTGCCCTGGACCCCGTGGCTCCTCTCGCTGCCGCTCGAGTCGGCCCCCACAGTCGACTCACGGGAGTGGCCCTTCTCGAGCGCAGCGAGAGGAGCAGCGGGGTCCGGGGCAGCGCCCCGGCCTCGCCGGAGGCGCACCCACCCACCAGGATCCTCCCCTTTGGAGCGGGGCCAAGAGGCAGGGCCGGTGACGGCAGCGGCGCCGCATCAAGAGATCGTCATGGATTTGAGTACAGATGAGTGCATGCGGAAGATCTTCAGCTGCCGCTGTCACCGCCGGCAGAGCTGAGTGCAGAGACTGGAATCGGAGCTTGATCTGGCCAGCGCCTGTGTATATTCGGGAGAGCTTGGGAGTTATACTGCACCGTGTGGGGTGGAGAGACAGCTGGACAGATCCATGAACTGATATTGCAAAGCGACAGAAGAGAGCTATGATAGACGTATACGTAGTAGTGCACCTGGCTACCACATGCGACGACAGTGGCATGTATGTCACGAAGGACTCGTCCGAGATTATCGAGATTGGCTGGAGCATGATCCATGCCGCGACGCTGGACGAGATCGATAGCGACAGTATTCTCGTTCGCCCACTGAACACGCCTATCACAACGGTGTGCACATCTCTCACTGCTTTAACTTGGGACTCGGTCAAGGACGCCGGTCCATTCGAGGACGGTATAAAGGCGTTCGACGCCCGTATTCAAGAAACTCTTGTGTCCAGGGGACTCGACTTTGCATTTGTTATACTGAATAGCTCTGACCTGACTGTGCAGCTGTCCCGCGAGGCTCGGGATAAGAGCGTTGAACTGCCTGCGTACTTGCGAGAGCCCAAGTTCTTCGACATCAGGGCCGAGTATACTCGTTGGCAGGTGTATCATCCAGAAAGTGTTCCTTATACTGCTGCTTCTATTTCCAGTATCTGTGTTGCACTAGAAGTCGTGGATCCCAAATCACGCGGCAAGCCGGCTGTGCCCACCGCAGCCGAGGCCCGGAGAGCTCTGGACTCGGCCCATTTGGCGGCTCGAATATTGAAGGCTCTTATTGAGAAGTCACCGCCGGCGGATGTCCACTCCGATATCCTCACAAGGCCCATAGACACAGCGGCAGAACTAGCTACATTTGTCAGTGAAGGCTCAAAAGTACTGTACCTGAATAACCTACCTCATGACACGACGCAGAGCGAGCTGGAGAGCTGGTTTACGCAGTACGGAGGACGGCCCATCACCCTCTGGACGTTACGATCTCCCGACTCGAATAAATCGGTTGAGGCAGGTTTCGCCGTCTTTTTCACCCACGAAGACGCCGCCACGTGCCTGGCCATGAACGGCCGAGCGCTCAATGACCGTGCTATCGAAATATCCCCTTCCAGCAACCGTGTTCTGGAACGTGCACACGATATTCTAGCTGCATTTCCACCAAGTAAGAACCGGCCGCGTCCTGGCGACTGGACCTGTCCGTCCTGTGGATTCTCCAACTTCCAGCGCCGGACCGCGTGTTTCCGCTGTAGCTATCCTTCGCCAAACCAGAACTCATCTTCCGCGAATAATATCACACACAACCGAAATAATAGCAGTCAATCCAGCGTTGCCCAGTACCAGAACTCCTCAGACTACGCGTCACAACAGGCGCCTGCGACGTCGGCCTCTGCTGCCAGCTCAGCGTCTGTGCCTACCGCACCGGCTGCACCCACATTCGCATCTCAACAGATAGTCTTCCAGCTCCAACTTCCAGGCTCTCAGCAGCCACAGCCACAACAATCGCAGCCACAGAACCAACCAATGCATCCTCATCACCATATAAGTCAAGCACAGAGCAACAGCATTCAGCATAATCAAGCATCCGCCAACAACGTTAACGTCAGCACCGGCGGCCGCAACTACGGGCCACTCAATAATAACGGAGCCACCTCCGGGCCTGTTCAATACCGGTCGGCTCCCAGCGGCAGCAGCAACGGCATGTCCGGCATGCCCTCGGTTCCATTCCGGGCGGGAGACTGGAAGTGCTCCGTGGACGTCTGCAACTACCATAATTTCGCCAAAAACGTCTACTGCCTGCGATGTGGAGCGCCCCGATCCACGCCCCCGTCCACGGCCGGTGGCCCGCAGCAGCACAACCACATCCCCAGCTACTCTAAACAGCCCCAGTACTCGGCCAGCCAGTACGGACAGCTGCCGCCGCCCTCCGACCTGGCATACGCGCCAATGCGCCAGGCCTCTGGACCGCTCCCCGGCGTACAATCCAACTGGTAGACACACGTTCCTGTATAACTAATAGCATGCCCGTCCTTACGTGGCGGCAGCGCCTCCGGCGGCCGGGGCGCTGCCCCGGACCCCGTTGTGCTCGCTGCGCGAGCGTCACTCCCGGGAACCAGAGAGTGGTCCTCCTCGAGCACAGCGAGTGGTGTGCTCGAGGAGCCACGGGGTTTGGGGCATTGCCACAACCGCCGGAGGCGCGGGCCCTGCTGTGTGCGCCTCAACCGCCGGAGGCGTTCAGGAGTGAAAAATAAAACATTAAATAAACTTAGACTATGTACAGGGCTGTATTTACATGCTACCATTTCATACGCGACTGTCTGCTGCCGCCGCGGAAGCTGCCCCGGCCGCCTCTCTGGCGGGGCTCGCGGCGGTCAGTCCAGATCTTTTGGGCAGAACCGGCGAGAATGGGGGTCTCGAGGCCCAACAGGTCAGCAAAGAGCTGGTGGTCGCGAAGGTATGCGCGCGAGTCAATGCGATAGGAGCGCTTGATGCCGCCCACGCTGACGAGGATATTGTTGTAGATGTCATTGGCTTCTTCTTCGTCGACGACCGAGTCGGGCACCACCTTGGCTACGCTGGCAGCGACTTCGGGATCTGGCTTATAAGGCTCAACCAGGTTCTTCATAGTGATTTTGGCATCCGACTGCAGACGCCTGAGGTAGTCAGACTCGTACCTGGACAGGATGAGGAACGACTTGCCGCTGTTGCCGATACGGGCAGTACGGCCGATTCTGTGAATGTATGAGGCGACGTCGTTGGGAACACCGATCTGGAAAACATGAGTAACTTGAGGGAAGTCCATACCACGGGCAACGACGTCGGTAGTGATGAGGATACTTTGGCGCGACTTGCGGTAAGAGTCGGAAATGCGTTGTCGACTGGCCTGGGTCATTTGTCCGTGTAAAGTGTGCACAAAATTACGGCCGTGGTTGCTGTCGGCAAAATAACCAGAAAGAACCTTGGCGAAGTTTTCAACCAGACGCACTGAAGGCATGAAGAGGACTGCCTTGAAGGGCCTGGAATCGCCATTCTCACCGGACTCAGCTGCACTCTTAGCAGCCAGAAGCTCTTTCTCAATATACTCTACGCCGGCAGTGTACATCTGGGCCCAGTTGGGACACACAACAGCATGCTGCTCTACGAGCTCGGCGGCAGTGGGCTCGTTCTTGGGAACAGTATCCACGATTTTGGCTCTCTGGCCGAACTCGTCACGAGCAAACGCTCTGACAGTCTGGTCAATAGTGGCCGAGAAGAGCAAAGTTGGCACCTCTCCCCCTTCTATAACTTCGGCAAGTCGGTCACGAATAGAGTCCAGTTCGCTGCGGAATCCAATGTCCAGCAGTCTATCAGCTTCGTCGAGAACCTTGAATTTCAGTCCCTTGAAGTGCTTCAAGACATTGTCGTCATCAAGAATGTCGAACAGTCTACCAGGAGTGGCTACTACAATATCCACCACTGGTTTGTTGAGGAAACCGAGCTTGAGC
Organism: Sugiyamaella sp. yHKS617; assembly: GCA_030580325.1. Lineage (NCBI taxonomy): Eukaryota > Fungi > Ascomycota > Dipodascomycetes > Dipodascales > Trichomonascaceae > Sugiyamaella > Sugiyamaella sp. yHKS617. Next base: position 17,366 of record JAKTSR010000043.1, on the reverse strand, counting down.
TGCCTGTCCTTGGAAAGACCACCCACGAAGCACTGAGTCTTGATGCGACGGAGCTCACCATAGTTGGAAATAGCGGTGATTTCATCAGCAATTTGCTGGGCGAGTTCACGGGTAGGAGAGATAATGACGGCCTTGACGCCTTCTTCGCCAGCTCTTTTGGCTTCGAGCACCTTTTGCAGCGTGGGAATGGCAAAGGCAGCAGTCTTACCAGTACCAGTCTTTGCTCGGACCACCACACTCTCGTTTTTCAAAATAGGAATCAAAGTCTGGGCCTGAACAGGGGTTAGACTGGTATATTTTCTATTATAGTGAAGCGAGTTCACCAGCACTCGAGACACAATTTTATGCTCTGACAGTTGTAGGGTCGGGATACCAGAGAAACCTGTAGCTTCCTTGGTGGCAGTCTTGGTGGCTGTGATACCGGCAGATTCTCCAGAAGCAGTACTAGTTTCTGTAGCTGGTTCAGCCCCTGGTTCACCAGACTCGGCTGTCTCAGTTTTAGGCAACAGGTCAGTCCATTCCATATCTCGCAGTCTCAAAATATCCACTTCATAATCATCCATGCCCCGTAGACCATCTCCTTCACCACCTCGGTTGGTCAGACGGTTTCGTCCAATGACCAGGTCCTGATCTCGCTCGCTGTCTCTATTTTTATTTCTTCCTTCCCAAGTTCCTTTGCGTCCACGGCCACCATAATGTTGAAAGCCGTTATATGAGCCCTGGTTGCCGTAGTTGTTTCGTCTGTTATCTCTGTAGTTGTTGTTTCCATAGCTGTTCCCATACTGGTCATTTCCATAGTTCTTATTACCGTAGCTGTTATTTCTCTTTCGATCATATCCACCACTGTAATTATTTCCAGACGACTCTCTCTGGCTCCTCTTGCTATATGCTTCGAAATTGCCGGCAAAGCAGTGGAATGAGGCAGAGGTCAGCAGATTTCTGGCTACAGTAGCATCAGTACCAGCCGAGGCTGCTAGCAGCAGAGACCCTGAACCTTTTCTGAACATTGTACAAATGTTCACAGTGAATATTCGACCAGGCTTCAGGTATGAATTGTGACCGCAGAGATGAAATAAATAAATATACTTGGAAAGCCTGCTTCAAGGGAACTACAGGATTTTTATTTTTTTTTCAGCTCTCAGCATGCATATACATGCACTAGAGCTGCGTATCAGTTAAGCCGCTGCAGCCGCTCACGCCACACGAGGTTGCGCATCCGTCAACACAACTACCACCGCAGCGGTTGACAAATTTAAACAGCCACCATCCTAGTTAACATCATCCGAGCATGCGTTGGACATAGACTAAGTAGTAGGTACACGAAGAGTGAGAGGCGAAACCGTGAAGCAGTGAAGCAGTGAAGCGGTGGTGAAGCGGTGGTGAAGCGCTGCTGGGGAGGAGACGAGTGGGGGTAGGTCCTAGGCGATCTGTTGGGTGGACCCGATAGCGACACGCAAGATGGCGACAACAGTGATCAAGTGCAAACACGCGATAGCGCAACAAGCAAATAAATTAAGCAAGCAGGAATATACGAAGTAGACCGTCTCATTCGACAGCGACGAGGGCGAGCCGACGGAGACCATACGACAGAGCATACGCCGAGACGTCAGGAGGAGATATCGACAGTGGCTAGAGCATCGCACATAGCGAGGGGGAGGACAGTTCGACAAAGGAAGCGGGCGCGAAATCTGTGACGAATGATGCAGTAAAACAGAGATAGTAACGGACAATACTCAATCAATAGCGATACAGCAATGGCCAATTGCTATAACAAGCAGCGAGCCCAGAGACAGGGAGGAGGAGAGAGATAAGCTCAGAGCTGCTTACGAGCTTATGCGACTGAAAGACAGAAACCCACAATCACAGACACAGGCTGTTAGAGGCACTACTTAGTGGCTACGAGGGAGAGGGAATCGAGCGATTCCGATGTTCTCCTATCTCAAGAAGATATATATTTGCGTTTGTTTGGTACAGGAGGACAGCAGTGGGACTCGTCCATCGTAGCGGTCTGTAGTAGTGCTTTTATTAGGGAGACGGCGACCATTATGTAGTTTGATTGGAGCTGAAGCTAGCAGTGGAGCTAGTAGTGCAGCTAGCAATGTAGCTAGCGGTGGAGTGTAGCAGTGGAGCTAGCAGCGCAGCAGCATGTGACTGGCAAGACGGAACAGGCAGATACAAACCTCAGAGGCAGGTGACAGGTGAACCCGACAGACTCACATGAACTGCAGGTTCAAGTCGATGAGCCGTAGCAGGATGCGTAGCCGGCTCATTCGACTGGTTGCGTGTGCTTTTGGTATAGCAGATGGAAGTGGCCTGTCGACTCAGGAATTCATCTACGATTCCTGACTGGAAAATCCGCCAGTAGTGGCTGACTGCTGGGTAACACTGGCTGATGCTGGCTGATGCCGGCCTTTGCTTTGCTGGCTGGTGCTGGCTTTGCCCGGTGCTGGCTGGTGCTGCGCTCCGCTACGCTAGGGTTTGCTCAAACGAAACTGGACTGATCTGTCGCTCTTAGCCACCCTCTCAACTGTTTCCCTTCCCAGATCCATGATTTTGTAGGAGAACTACTGATAATGTGGTCCGTCACAGGTTAGGGTACATTACCAGTACCAGGAACTAGTTTTGGGAGATGAAAAATCGACTGACAATGAGAACGGCACTGGTCATTTTACTACGCCGTGCGTACTATTAAAGCTGCTTGGCCGTCTAGTCTGTGTTCTCGATTAGGAGCAGAATCAATACGTCGCTTGGTGAGGCTGTTGCTGCCCGCGTCAATATCCTTGAGGCTATATCCTTGAGAGTACCTGTAATGTTTCAACACCCTAGCATGTTTTGATATTCTGTCTTTATTTTGTTTCATTCTGCTTGAACTCTGCTCTCCTTTCTCTGCTTTCTCTCGTCTGCTCAGTTTTCTGCTCTTCTTTCTACCTTCGCGCTCTGCTGATTCTATACTCTGCTGTCTTCTCTGCACCTCTCCCCTATGATCTCATTCACTAATCACAACCCTTCTCTGCCCTCACCGACCATGACTTCTAACGAATATTTTAGTTTCTATCTAGCTACTATGGACGATATCGGAACAGTGGTTCCCGACCAAACTGCTTTCGAGCTGCTGTCGGGGTCTAATGCTAATGATACAGTTGACGCTAATAACCCCGATTTCAGTAACAATCTGTTCAGTGAGTTGTTCAATGGAGCGAGTACCGATACTCAGACAATCGATCTGACTGGTGAAGAGAGCGAAGACGGACCTAGAGGGAATGTCCCTGTTGCTGCTGGTTCCACTTCGATCACTCTGCAGCCTCAATTTCAGCCTCAACAGACTACCCCCGCACCACCCCTCCAGTCACAGCCACCTCAACGGCCCGCGACTCAACCCGTTCCTCAACTGCCAAATCAACCATTGCATCAAGTAAAGTCTCAGCGTCAGAATCCTAATCAAAATCCGTTCCAGCCACCACTGCCCCAGCAGCAACCCTCGCCTCATCAGTTCGCACCGCAGCTGCAACAGCAGCAGCAGCAGCAGCAAATGATCCAGTCAGCCCTTTCGCCAGGTATCTCGCTCGCTTCTCACGCATCTTCTTCCTCGACTCCCACCCCAGCTACCATCTCGTCCGGATCCACAACCCCCAATCCTCCATCGGTTCCCGTCTCGCCGTTTCCCGCCAACCCTAGCCCTACCAATCAACCTCTCTCGGCAGCCCCTGCAGGCCCCAACGGCTTTTATGGGCACAATGCATTGTCATGGCAACATCAAGGTAAGGTTGCATGCATGGTATCATGTGATGCTGGAGATGTGCGTCCGGCAGCTGGGGCGCTGCCCCAGACCCCGCTGCTCCTCTCGCTGCGCTCGAGGAGGATCTGTGGCTCCGCGGAGCCTGTGGTGTTTGTAGACGGCGAGTGGTGGAGTCAAGGGACACCTGACCACCAAGCGACAATAGCTAACTGTAGGACAGGGCCGCAGCTCAGCCCAGGACCAGGAGTCCAGGGGCAGGTACCAGCACCGCCTATGCAATATATTCCTTGGGTGCCGCCAAATGGACCACTTAGCACGAGTGGGTCACCTCCACAGGCTGTTCAACAACCTGTGCGACAGCCTGTACAACAACAACCTGTGCAACAGTCTGTACGACAGCCCGTTCAACAGCCAGGCCCCCCTGGCGCGAACCAGGGACTTCGCATTGACCATTTACCACCAGCTCTCCAGGCAGTTCTGCTCCAACATCCTCTGAACAACCAGCCGGTTCTGCAGGCACAAGTGATTGCCGAGTACTATCAGGCTCTTGCTAGAGCTCAGGAGCAGCAGGCCCAGCAGAAACGACTGCAGCAGCAACAACAACAGCAGCAGCAGCATCAGCAACAGCAGCAGCAGCAGTTCGAGCAGCAGCATCAGTTCCAGCGGCTACAGCAGATGCAACAGCAGCAACAGCAGCAGCAGCAGCAGTTCCAGCAAATGCAGTTCCAGCAGCAACAGACTCTTTATACAACTGCTGGACCGCAGGGCCCGATACCAGCCTATGCCAATTTTGTCTCGCAACCACCTTACAACCAGCAGCTACAGGGCAATACAGTTGACCATGCAGCCAATTTGCCTGCTCACGAAGCAGCCAGATTAAAACGTCAGCAGGAAATACTGGAAGAACAAGAAAAGCGGCTGAATCACAAACGACAGCAGGATGTGGATAAGCAAGGCAAGTTGACTGGGAAGAGGCCAGCTACTTCAGCCAGCGAGGAGGGCAGTCAAAGCAAAAAGACTAGAATGACTCCTTCGCCTCTGAATGTTGCTGAATTCTACCGACAGCAGCAGGCTTCTTCGCAAGCGGCGCATCAATTTGTCCAGCAGGCGCCCCAGCATGGTACCTCGGGTTTCCTACAAGGTGTTCAACAGCCTCCTCAACAATTTCCTCAGCATATTCAACAGTCCAAAAGTCAGGCGACTAATCCGCCGACAGCTCAAGCTCAGGATCAGAAGATTGAAGTATTGGGTAATATCTCGTCATTGGTTCCATTGAAGTCGCGCATAAAGATGCTGTTCGACGTAAGGTTGACTGACATGGGCATCGTTGGCGATAAGTTTAGAGAGTATATTCTCGATGAGTCAAAGAAAGAATGGAAGACAGTCCAAGATGACGATGATTTGGCCGAGTACTTGACCATTGCATTAGAGCATGGCTCTGCTAGTTTCTGGAGTAGCTTTGACAATAGCAAGAAGAAGTTTTTTGTGCGAATTACCAACTGGATGCGTCATTTAGTCCGTGACCGAGTCGAGGGAAAGCATTATGACTTGTTACTACCAGGTTTGCGTGTGTTGGCAAAGACCACTTTAAGCTCGGAAACAATTGAATCCCTGAAACTTGAGCGCATGCTTAGCAAGGTCATAGAAAATGGAGACGCAGAAGTTAAGGCACTCAGTAGGAAGGTCCTGAATCTGGACAAAGTCCCTGTGAAGAAGACAGTTACCACCGCTCCGCCAGCTCGTCCGGCTGTTGTAAAGAAGCCCAAAGCGACTACTACAACCACTAGCGCCTCGTCCTCTCGACTCTCGACTGTTGCCAGTAGCTCTACAGTTGGCAAAACCGCGGCTCCTAAGCCTACTACAGTTTCAGCGAAGCCAAGCTCTGATACAAAAGCCAGCTCCAGTGCCAGTGCGAGTACCACAACAAACACGCCGTCGACAGCAGCTGCGAAGCCAGTTCCCAGTTCGAACTTTTTTAGTAGCATCACGGGAGCGAAAGCGCCGAAGCCTGCTGCTACTACAAGTACTGGACCTACGTCGCTTAAGTCCATGGCAACTGCGGCTTCGGCCTCAACCGCTGCTAAGTCAGCAGCTGCTTCCAAACCGCCTAGTGGACCTATGACGATGCTATTTTCTGGTTCGAGTTCAATCAGAAGCCAGATTGAAAAGAACAAAGAGATTGTGCCGGCCAAGGGAAAAGATGCCTCGGACGTGAAGAAGAAGGTCAAGAAAACAGTGCATTGGAAATCGTCAGACGATCTTGTTCAAGTAAAGTACATTAGTGACGATGAAGATGAGGATGACGAATCAACACATAGCAAAAAGCATGCTTCGGACAGAAGGGAAATGGACTTTCACGAAGCATTGCATTTCAAAAACATGCCTGAAATCGACGAGGACCTCGATTGGTACGAGCCTCCCGAGTTCGACTGGCTTGACGACCTTAAGAAGCCGTATCGTCGAGCTGGCTATGTTAAGCGAGCAGGAATCCGCGAGCCGACAAGTGAAGAGAGCAAGATTCAACAAGCTCGTGAGTCTCATGTATTGATTGCAGTTTATGACTCGGTGGAAGATATCCCTGATAATCCGTCGCCACCCGATGCTTCTGATGCTGCGAACGAGGGGGTGAAAGCTAATGAGAAGCTTGTGATTATTCGTTTGCCAGAAGAGTTGGAACTCAATCCGGTAGTACTCAAGTTTAACGAAGACCTTCTAATGCGTCAAAAGCTCGAGCAGGCCAGTCAGATCCTCAATGAAGTTAAGAAGGTGACCTCACAGTCTCCGCCGTCGGCTGAGGGAGCAGCTTCTGGATCTACGGGTTTACCACCACCCCCTCCACCTCCTCCACCTCCTCCACCCTCTGATCGAGATGCGTCCTTCAACCAGTTTCTCTCCATACTTAATGACCTGTCTGCAAAAGCACGAGCTGCAAATGAATCGCGCACAGGCTTCATATCGCCGCCCCGCGATACCAGATCCTCGCGACTGCGAGAAGAAGACAGAATCGCCGAGCTGCGGTCGCGCGACCACCGTCCTTTCGTGCGAAACTACAAAGGCAGTGACCACGCGAAGCGCTGCAATTTTTATTCTAAAGGCTCCTATCGTTGCAGATTTGGCGAGGGATGTAAAAATGTGCACTCAGACTATTAAGCATATTGCCTGTCTACTCACGATTCTATATATTTAATTTATTTGTGTATAATATACTGTTATTCTTGCTTCATCCTTTCCGAGCGGCACCGCTTTCCAGCACACATCTCTCATCCGCAAGCACCCAGCCGCTCAGAAGTGCCCGTTAGGCCATAGATACCGGCGCCACCCATTGGACACCCGGGACAGGGCCGAGCGAAGCGAGCCACGGGGTCCGGGGCAGCGCCCCGGCCGCCGCAGGCCGACCCCGGAGTCGCACGGCGCCCCTGAAAATGGCGAAGCTCCCTTTCACATGCGCCTAAGGCGCACCGGCCAGCCGCGTCTATCAGTTATCACACCCCTAGTTTCATAAACCATAATCGTAACTTTCGTAACAACTCGTTCAGAGGCGAATGGAATAGGATCGCTGCCACGCTCACGTCATTTGGAGATACATATTCTGATAGACGGCGTCGTTGGGATTTTGTGTGCCACTGACTGTTCTTTCACGATAGCCCTGATATCAATCGGCTGAGGCAGTGTAGACAGATTTGCAACGATGCTTGAAGGGACCAAGCCTCCAGAGTCGGATTTCGACCCCAGAAAGCCCTCCACAAGAGTCCTGGGTGCCCAGATAGTCATTGCAGTGTCGCTGGGAACGATATCGTTTTTGTCGTTTTGTATTCTGCGGTATCGATGGCCCAAGCTCTATGCCGCGAGAACAGCCCGGAAGAAGGGCATTCCGCCGCTTCCACAGTCGCTGTTTGGCTGGCTGATAGCATTGTATAATATCACCGAGCAGGAGATCCTTGAGTACGCAGGACTGGACGCGTTTGTATTTCTGGGATTTTTCAAGGCGTCCATTCAGCTCTTATCGCTGTGCACAGTCTGTGCAGTGACCATAATTAGCCCTATTAGATTGCACTACACTGGCAAGTATGACCAGGGCGACGACGATTACGACTCGGTATCGTCATTTGTGAAACGTTCTGTGGTGGCTATTCTGCCTCGCATGACATATCTTGATGGCTACGGCAAGGAAAAGAAACCAAAGGACGGAACTACGCCTGACGACTACCCCCCTTATTTATGGGTTTACGTGGTATTCACTTATTTATTCACAGTATTCACTGCCGCAGTGATGTTGAGGCAGACATTAAAAGTTTTAAAAGTGCGTCAGAAGTATCTTGGTGGCCAAAACTCCATTACAGATAGGACTATTCGAGTATCAGGCATCTCTCATCGATTAAGGACTGAGACAGCATTGAAGGATCATATTGAGAATCTCGGCATTGGAACCGTACGCTCTGTTAGCCTATGTCGCGACTGGCTCAAACTAGATCGTTTGTTCGATGAGCGGGAAGTGATAATTAACAAATTAGAGCGTGCCTGGAGCGAGTATCTTGGGCCGACATGGGACGAGAGCGAGCATGGACTGCCTACTCCGTCGCCATCCGAATCGAATAGTAGCTCCCGTATTTCCATTGGCCAACGTGTGGCAAATGGAGTGGAGGACTATGAGTCGGATTTCGAGGATCTGGTCGATACGAATGAGACTTCTAGTCTGTTGCTTCCTCGACAGAGCGCTCTTCAGTTGGGCCCTAAGAACAGGGGGTTTACTAGACCGACTGAAAGAGAGGGCCTATTCGGCTGGTTCGGTCACAGGGTCGATGTCATCGATAAATATACATATATGCTGGAGGACATCGACGCCGAGATAGTTGAGGTTCGTAAACAGGAGTTCCCTGCTACCAGCACCGCGTTTGTAACGATGGATTCTGTGGCCAGTGCTCAGATGACCGCCCAGGCCGTACTAGATCCTAGGCCCTACAAGCTGATTGCCGATACTGCCCCGGCTCCTCACGACGTAGTATGGAGAAACCTCTACATGAGTAAAAGCGAACAGATCATCCGCACATATTCGATTACCTTTGCAATTGTCGTTCTTACTGTGGCAAGTTTGGTTCCTATTACCTCATTAGCATCGTTTCTGCAGTTCGACTCGATCAAGAAATTATGGCCTGCGCTGGCTGATCTGCTTGAAAAGTCGGAATGGGCACTGGCATTTGTAACAGGTATCTTGCCTCCTCTGTTGTTGACGCTTTTCAACGTTATTATGCCTTATTTTTACGGCTATCTGTCTACTCTACAGGGATTCGTGTCTCACGGCGAAGTCGAGCTATCAGTTATAAGCAAGAACTTTTTCTACGTGTTTTATAACCTGTTCTTGTTCTTGACAGTGGCTGGTGCCAGCTACTGGTCGTATCTTAAGGATACCACTCAAATTGCCTATGAGCTGGCCAAGCAGATGAGCCAGCTTTCTCTCTTCTATGTCGATTTGATCATTCTCCAGGGCATTGGCATGTTTCCCTTGCGCTTACTCCAGATGGGAAGTGTAGTGAGATTTCCCCTCTTTGCTGCTCAATGCAGGACCCCCAGGGACTACAGAGATTTGTATAAACCTCCCATTTTCAATACTGGCATCCATTTACCTCAACCGCTATCAATTTTAATTATTGTATTGTTATACAGCGTCTTGTCAACCAAAATCCTCGCATTCGGCACAATATACTTCGTGTTTGGATACTTCACCTACAAGTACCAGCTGATGTATTCTATGGTACACCCACAGCATTCCACCGGGCAAGCGTGGCCGTTGATTTTCCGTCGAGTGTGTGTAGGCATTGTGCTTTTCCACCTGGCCATGGCTGGCATTTTAGCACTTCAGAAAGCGTACTTTTTGGCCACCATGCTCGCGCCGTTGCCTATTATGACTTTCGGCTACTGGTACAATTTCGAGCATAGCACCGCTCCGCTACTTCATTTCATCGCCCTTCGTGCCATTGAAAAGCCCCAGGGAGGAGCAATTAATGGCGCTGGGTCGGGTCGGATAGCTGACGGCGCCGTCATTGAGGAAGAGGAGGATGAGGACGAGTCCGATGACTCGAACTCCAATGGTTTTGGTGCGCACACGCTGAATCTCGTACGCGGTTCTCTCCCCTCACGATCCTCTCCTCAATGGGCCTCACTTGTGCGAAGACAGCGGTCAAAAAGCAAGACACTGGACGAACAGCGGGAACGATTCCAAACTTATATTAACCCGAACCTTGTCAAGCCTCTGGATGGACCCTGGATTGGTTTAGAAGGTGACGAGGTGATTTTTGTGAACAGCGAGGGCACGAGGAGACGCAAAGTACGGTTTGAAGAGTGGGAATAGGCACCACTGGCTTGCATTTTTTTTTTCTGACATGTTACTTGTTATTTTTTTATTTTTATTTTATATTTTTTATTTTTATTTTATTTTTTTTATTTTTATTTTATTTTCATTTCTTTACCCATTAATATTCTGTTTTGTTTATTATTAATTTATTACCTGTAACTAATGTAGAAGATATTCATAACTCATAAAAAGGATTCATGAAACGGGTGTTCATGAGACCACCGCTTCTGAAACAACTGCTGTCAGGAGTTAGCTGCGCAACGCCATCAGCAGAGAGGTAAATAAATAATCGCAACAGAGTGCCTTGAGAACTATCGCGCTGGCCGTCATCCCTATCGCCATAGGGTAACCACAGCCCAGGATTATCGTTAGAACCTCGGCTATGTTGAAGTTCACAGCCCAGCCGACGAGCTTCTCCTCGAAAGGCACGTCATACGACCAGATCAACATCAGTATAGGGAACAGTTTCGAAGACGACGCTATGAGAACCGCAGTCGACAGCGCATTTGGTCTCTTCCAGCCTAACAGCTTGGACGCCAGGAACCGGATGGCAATATGAACGCTCACTGCGTCCAGCATGCAGTATACCAAGTATATGAGGTACTGCAACAGCACTGGCTGCTGGAGAATAGCCCGGTTGGTCGGCGACGGATCAGGGCTCTTCTCAGCGCGTGCCCACGTCAAATAAACGTCAAACAGAGTTATCAGCAGCCACATCCGCCTCGCCTGAGGGTGCAATTTGTCGCTATTCTCCGACGGTGAAAGTACATTGAACACCATGTGCCTGTACGCCTGGGGCTTCAGTAGCAGCAGGTCGATTGCTATCACGACTCCATCATACTCGATATATTTGTCAGCAAACTTGTTGCAGTTCGGGCACGCCGTGCTCCGAATGTTCGTCGGCGAGTACGACACATACAGCGAGCTCACCGTATGCGTGCACTCGATACAAATCATCTCGCCCGTCCCTCCCTCCCAGCTTCACCAACATGTCGAGATGTCCCTGAAATATACCAGTTAAACCCTTGCCCACGTGATTTCCAAGGTAGCCTCCGGTGGCCGGGGAGCTGCCCCGGACCCAGCTGCGCTCGCTGCGCAAGCGTATGAGGCTCCGCGGAGCGCCATGCCTCCTCGAACGTAGCGAGAGGAGCAGCGGGGTCCGGGGCAGCGCCCCGGCAGCCGGAGGCTACCCCGGTCGCACCGGTCGTGGCGGCTGTTGCTTCTATGAATCAGTGATTAAATAGGGTGAGAACGACGCAGTGCGATACAAGGGAGCGGCCGACGACGGATCTGGGTACTCGAGGATCAGTCCGTTCTATAAACTCGGACGGCAGACAGCGAGTAGGACCAAGGTCGGGGGATATGCATGGCACGAGTCAAAAGATGGGTTCGGTCGGAGAGATTACATGAAATCGTCATCATCGAAGTCGTCGTAGTTGGTAGTGTCTTTGTTAGAGTCGATTTTGAGGGAGGTGTCCTTGGCGATTGGCTTGGGCTTCTTCTTGCCACGGCTAGCGCGCTCCTCGCGCTGCTTATCGTTGGTCAGGGCGTTGAGGGTGCTAGTGACCTTTCTAGCCTGGTCGGAACTCAAGGGCTTGCAGACGTCGCGAACAAAGTCAGTGATGAAGTTGGCAAACTGGAGGGTCGAGGTTTCCGACAGATCGGTGAGGATGGGGACCAGGGTCTTGCGCAGGGTGTCGAACTCGGCCTTGCTTGTGGGCTTGAAAATGCTCAAATCAGACAGCTTCGTAGGGTTGGCTGCAGTAGCAGCGGCGGTGGCAGCGGCGTTGGCAGTGGCAGCGGCACGGGGGTGGATATCAACGGCTCCGAACAGGGCCGCGGCGTTGTTCAAGTCACTGTCGACCTCGGCCCTTCTGAGTCTTTCCTTTTTGGCAGCAGCATCTTCCTCGGCCTTGGCCAGAGCAAGCTTTTCCCGCTGTTCTTGCTCTTTCTTTTCTCTCTCGGCCACTCTTTGGGCCATAGGGACTCTCACACGAGTGGGACCAGAAGGAGTGGCTTCTTCGTCGGATTCGCCAGCAGCCTCCCAGTCGTCTAAAACTCCGTCTTCTTCTTCATCGTCGAACTTTCCCTGAACAGCGGAAACCGGGACTTCGTAGTCCTCGTCATCCCAGTTGGACATTTTTCAGCAGTGTAGCACGAGTGCAAGTATGGAATATGAGGCTCTCTAGCTGAATCAGTGTTAAATTTGGCGTCAATGTCGTGAAAATTGTTCCTCACCCTGATCTAGCCGTGCAAAGTGGATCTATGCGCGATAGCGGCTGGGATACAGGCATCTGCTTGATCTGTGCATCGGCGGTCTTCTTGTTCACTAGTACAGAGTTCACACCACGTTGACCCAGTACTTTGCTTCACAGGCAGGACTTGTGAGGTTTTGGAATTTCGGCACAAATGGCCACAAGCACATCACCGGAGTGGCAGGAATGGATCAAGAATTCTGGAATTGATCTTGGAAAATGTGACATCAGACCCACTGAGGCCGCCGGCAATGGCTTATTCTTCAAAGGCTTCGACACCCACTGCGACAAGGACAGCATCAACGGAAGCGACAAGGATATTGACTATACTTTGTTGACAATACCCAGGAATCTCGTTCTTACCAGAGACAGAGTGGTGCAACTGGCTGAGTCAAGACCGTTCCTGAAAAGCTTGTTATACAAGACTAATACTGGCGAAGACCAGGCTACAGACACACCAGTGGTGCCTTCGGCCCGACAATGCCTGGCGAGATTTCTCATTTATCTCATTCTGAGTTCCCGACGAGGCACTACAGATGCAGAATTCGCCGGCTGGCTGAAGCTGCTGCCTCCAGGTAAAGACATTGACCTGCCGTTCACTTATCCCGACGACGACCTTGACGAACTGGAAAGGTCAAGTATTTTTGATGCCATTATTGCCAAGAAGAGTAATATGAAACTGGCCTATGAAGATTTTTTTTCGAGTCCCGATTTCAGAACGGAGATAGCGGAATATGTTCAGTCGGGTAATAACAAGCTCCTGCGTCAAATTGATTTTGAAGTGAGCTATCACGACTGGCAGCTCGTCGAAGAGTGGATTCTCTCTCGTAGTTTAAACATTCCCAAAGTGCAAGTGCCCTCACTAAAAGCAGATCCAAAATCAGTGAGTAGTACAAATGGCACAGAACTTGAACAGCAAGCAGAGAAAGAAGAAGAAAATAGTGAAATTAATGAAGCAGAATCAGACGAAGACGAGTTTGAGCTGGAGATAGCTCTGGTGCCGATACTCGACATGTGTAACCATGATGCTAATGCCAATGCCCGGTACGAAGTAGACGACAGAGGAAACGTTGTGCTACTGTTCCGATCTGAGCTGACCTCCGAAGATGTTCTCAGTCTCACTGACAAGGAGATCACGATTTCTTACGGATCTGATAAAAGTGCAGGCGAGTTTCTGTTTACATACGGATTCATCCCAACTGGGTACGAAACGTCAAAAGAGCTGTCTCGCTTCTATTCTGTAGACGATACTAATATCGTGAAGCTACTGGATCCGGACTCCTACTCTGCCAATGATGACCGCATTCCATACACGTACCTGACCAACTTCCTTGATAGACCTGTGAACCGCTTTCGCATTAGCTATCCACTTCCCGAATCGCCGTATCCCCGCTGGCACGACGACCTCATCTATCTCCTTGCCTGTGAAGACAATCTTCTGGTTCACAAGAACGATGAGGGTTACCTCGAACTTTATTACTGCAATTACGAGGTGGATCTTAACGATGTGGAACGATTCCTGTTCTCTGTCGACAAAACCAAGTTCCTGACAGAAATCGTCCCTCGCGCTGATAATCTGGCCGAGAAGTTCCTGAAAGCACTGCTCCAGCAAATTGAGTCTGGCGGCGACATAGGCTCGTCGGCTGACATGCCGCGGACAAGCGACCACCCGCTCATAGGACTCGAAAAGGCCCTCATCGAAGAGACCATTAAGGGCATTGAGCATCACCAGCGCGAAGTAGCCAGTCTTCAGTCGAAGATCAACCTGAACGCCGTCAACGAGGGCCTGAAGAGCATCGCCGTCCGCGACTAACCCGCAAACCCTAACCGTTATCAGTGACACTGCGCATTGATCATCGCTGTCCCTGCAAGCTAGCTTATCTCCATACAACATTCAGATAAGATACTAGTTTGCAGCTCCCACAGCTCCACCACCGATAGATATTTATAGATATTTTGCTGCTCCCCAAAGCAACTCATTCCCGCGTCTCTCCTCTCGCCGCGCTCGAGGAATTAAGGGACTGGGGCAGCGCCCCGGCCGCCGGAGGCATCGAGTAAGCACCCCCGGCGGCCGGGGCTCTGCCCCGGACCCCGTAGCTTCTCTCGCTGTGCTCGAGGAGGAGCGCACAGGGTGGGTCGACTCCAGTTTGCGGGGTTTGACGTGAGGGGTGGGTCCGGCCGTCCGCAGGGAGACCCCCACCGGGAGATAAGCGCGGAGATGCACTCCTGGCGGGGGCTTATCGCTGCACCCCCGTCTGTCAGGCTATCACTGATCTGGGCGACTGGGCACGTCGATTGCGGTCGAGCTAGGTATATAAACCATCAATTGGCTGGTGGTGAGCTGAATATACGTGCAATTGTCGCTGGTTGATCAAAAATGGCTTCTACCTTTTCGTCTGCTTTCCACCCGTCCCCGGATGTGGCCGCTCTCCGCAAACAGTACGTTGGCAAGACGCTGGCCGAGATCCCTACGCCAGCATTCATTGTCAACCGGAAGGTCATGAAACAGAATTGCGACACCATGCTGAAGCGGGCTTCTAATATGAAGGCAGCGTTCCGTGCTCATGTCAAGACTCACAAATGCGACGAGGGAGTGGTTCTGCAACTGGGTGCCGATGGCCAGTGCGATAGAGTGGTGGTGTCGACCCTCATGGAGGCCTGGAAAATGATTCCTTTCTACAGAAGCGGTCAGATCAAAGATGTTCTATACGGTCTTCCAGTAGTCAAGTCACGTTTGGACGAGCTGTCCGCTCTACGAAAGGAGGTCGCAGACTTACGTCTGATGATAGATCATCCCAGCCAAATCGATGTGCTCAGTAAATACAACGGCGAGAGCGATAAGCCCTGGTCCATCTTTATCAAGGTCAATATGGGCACAAATAGAGCTGGCGTGATCAGCGAGTCCGAGGAGCTCACAAAGCTGATCAAAAAAGCGCTTGACAGCTCCAAGTACGTCTCTCTGTACGGATTCTACTGCCATGCGGGACACTCATACGCATCGGCCAACCAAGACGAGGCCAAAAAGTATTTGTACCAAGAAATTGAGGCAGCTGACAGGGCCGCGGCCATTGCCAAGTCTCTGAAACCTGATCTCGACCTGGTCATCTCAGTGGGATCCACACCCACAAGCCATTCATCTGAAGCCGTCGAGCTCGATAAACTCGCCAACTTGTCTGCTCAGTTGGAACTCCACGCCGGAAACTACCCCTTCTGCGACCTACAGCAGATAGCTACCAACTGCATTACTAAAGACAATGTCGCTTGCACCGTTCTCGCTGAGGTTGCATCCTGCTACGCCGGTCGTGGAGCCCTTGCTCCCGGCGAAACGCTAGTCAATGCCGGCGTCATTGCTCTGGCACGAGAGCCCGGACCCATCCCGGGCTGGGGACAGGTAGTCACTCCCGGTCACGAGGGCTGGTTTGTGGGCCGTCTCAGCCAAGAGCACGGCATCCTGGTCCCTGGCGAGAAGGCTGCCAGCCCCCAATTCCCCGAGCTGGGTGACCGCCTCCAGATCATCCCCCAGCACTCGTGCATCACGGCGAACGCCTACCACTGGTACTACGTCACCGACGGCGACGACAAGGTGGTCGACATCTGGGGTACCTGGCGGGGATGGTAAAAGTAGACCCCTTAATAGATTCTGTCTCCTGACTGACTGTCCACACTGCCTCCGGCGGCCGGGGCGCTGCCCCGGACCCCGGGTTCTCTTTGAGAGAAGCCACGGGCCCAGGAAGAGTCCGGCCGCCGGGGCACCGCCCCGGATCCCGTTGTGCTCGCTTCGCGAGCAACGCACCCCGGACCTCCTCGAGCGCAGCGAGAGGAGCTACAGGCCCGGGCATAGCCCGGCCGCCGGAGGCAGCCCCAGGCAGCTTCCTGCCGCCGCTGCCCGGGAACCCGCTGTGGTCGCTTCGTGAGCAGCCGACCGGACGCGATGGATGCCGGAGGCAGAGAGAGAGCGAGTGGTGGTGGATATCGTATTAGCTATCTATTTAGGGAGGGCAGCAATGCACTCGATCTCGACATCGGTGTGCAGGGGCAGCTGGTGGACGGCCACACAGGTTCGCACAGGCTTGGGTTCGGCAAAGTACTGGGCATAGACCTCGTTAACCTGGTTGAAGTTGGCAATGTCGTCTAGGAAGATGTTGACCTTGATGACGTTATCGATGTTGGTGCCGGCAGCCTTGAGAACGGCCGACAAGTTCTCGAGCACTTGTTTCTGCTACTGTTAACGCCTGGTCTGCGGTCGCGGTGCCTCTGACGGCCGGGCCGCTGCCTCGGACCCATGGCTCCTGCTTCGCAGGAGGCTGCCCCCAGGGGAGTGGCCTCCTCGAGCTGCGCTCGAAGAGCTACGGGGTCCGGGGCAGCGCCCCGGCCGCCGGAGGCGTGCACAGGGAACGTACTGTTCTGTCGCCAACGGTGCCCTCGACGAGCTTGCCGGTCTTGGGGTCGGCGCCGACCTGGCCCGAGCAGTAGACGAGGCCGTTGTGGACTAGGGCCTGGGAGAGCACAGGGATGGGAGCGGGCGCTTCCGAGGTGAGCACTTGTTGTCTGTAGGCGGCCATTGTGGTTTTGTTTCCAGTTGTGAAGTGAGTTTTAGTGACGAGGGTCTGTCAAGGTGCAATTGGGCGACCAAGCTTAATATATATTATAATGGGGTGAGATCAGAAGGTTATGAACCGATTAGCCCCCGTCCACGCCCATCCAGGCCCTGCGGCCCTGCTTCTTTATTGGGCTGATAACCGCCAAAGAACCCCCGCCTACCCCCGCCGATGGTGGAACTCTACCCCCTCGACCCCCCTGAACCTCCCCCAGACCCCCACACCCCCCCTAAGCGGGACTATCAAAGGTTGCATGACGGGGGGGTACAGTTAAAAGCAAGGCGCCAAGGAGGTTCCTTTCCGGAGGGGTGGTTCAAAAAGTATAAAAAGGTTAGAACCAAGTCACCAAGAGTGTTGAGGTTAAAGGATCCCAGGTCGTTGTAAACAACTTTCATTGATAACCTCCTGTTACCGAAAAGTCCACAACC
>JAKTSR010000042.1:0-76044 GCA_030580325.1 Sugiyamaella sp. yHKS617 | reverse complement strand
GAGCAAGAACGGAATGATGGAAGTCATTATATTAGTAATCGTTCCCTTATGCATCGCTGTATGTCGCCTTTGGGGTGCCTGTTGCTCACATGTGTCCATATTGGTCTAGTTCTTGTTGCTCGAGTGTTTTTAGGCATGCACTTTGTTGTCGTTGCACATGCTGGGTCTGTTTCCGAAACTGGGCCACTCCACGGCGGCTTATCCTTCACATCTCTTCTAGGTGGAGATAAGTTGACTACCTCTGAGAATTCTGCTTCAACTTGTAAAGGGGAGGCTCGTATCGATGACTGCCGGGTTATTTGGAGTCGGGTTCGTCATCAGGCGCAGTTTGCGTTTCTGTAAGATGTAACGGAGTGAATATCGATGGGCGGTACCCCTGATTCAACGTGTAATATATGCATTGAAGTAATTTTTCCGCCCCTAATGCTCGTCGCAAGTTCGCGTTTTGCATCGTGTGAAGCTTCGCCGCAGGGCCCCAAACTTCAATCTCGGGATACCCTCTATAACTCGTACAATAGTTAACTCCATTTCGTAACGGCTGAGAGCGATAAACTAACAATTGTCAATTACTGAGACAGGGCTGCGGCAAGGTTCACTCTGTGCCTATTGCCCATACTGACAGGTTGGAATACATGAGACGTGAGACCAATCTGGTCACCCACTGACTGCGCTTCCTGTTAGCCAAGCTCTACCACACAGACGAGTACTTCGGCCACCGGGAGCCGACGTTGTGGTCCTCCTTGAGCAGGGTCACCTCCGGAGGCTGGGGCTCCTCCCCAAACCCAGTAGCTCCTCGAGCTGGCCCACAACGAACAAGTTCAAGATGAAGGCTGTCGTCTCAAGCAGTAGTACCCCCTGACGCGGCGCGTGCGATGCAGCCGAGATTCACATGCTGGAATTCACTGGCTAGTGGATCCCACCTGACATCTGCAATACTCCTGGCAGACGAGAGCAAGGAGTTGGATTCCTGACTGGTTTTTGGTGTAGACCGCGCGTGGAAGCGATACAGACGTGAAAGCTGAATCCCTGAGTTTTGTAACTACGAGTTCTCCACGTAAACAGTTGTTTAACAGCCGCGAATTACTAATCCCCGAGGTCACATTCGGCTAGTTTCCGGGCCCCTGAGCTCTGATAATCTTACAACGGTTTCTGTTTCTTTTCTAGCACGATGACTAACTCAGATACGACGGCTGGTGACGGCTCACACGGTGCGACCCGTGTACTGGAAGACAGATACTGGGTGGATGGGTGTTTTGATTTCACACACCACGGGCACGCCGGCGCGCTGCGACAGGCCCGCAAGCTGGCCAACGAGCTGTATGTCGGTATTCACACAGACGAGGAAATCTACATCAACAAGGGCCCCGTGGTCATGAAGCTGGACGAGCGGGTCACAGCGGTGGAGGCGTGCAAATGGTGTACCAAGTCAGTGCCGGGTGCGCCGTACGTCACGGATCCCGAGGTTCTGGACTCATATGGCTGTAAATACGTTGTTCATGGCGATGATATCACGACAGATGCCGACGGAAATGACTGCTATCAGATTGTAAAAGATATGGGCCGATTTGTAGTGGTCAAGCGCACACCCAACATCTCCACCACCGACTTAGTGGACCGCATGCTGAGCTCGCGCACTGATCACCACATTGACAGTATCACTCCAGAAAACTACTCGACTCATGTGCTGATAAACGACGAAGACGCGGTGACCAGATTCAAGGACTATGCCACTGCCAGCGACGCCAAGCAGCCCTGGAGTGGCGTCTATGTTTCAGTCGACGACAAAACCACGGTTCTTGTCGAGCCAGCGAATCACGTAGCCGAAAAACTCAAGACCAATGCGTTTTACGTCGATGGAGGCTTTGACCTGTTCTTCATGGGCCACATTGAATTCTTGCGCCTGGTGCACGAGGAAGCGCAGAAATCCAATGCCGTCGTGGTTGTGGGCCTGCACGACGATGCCACGGTCAACAGCGTCAAAGGAGAGAACTACCCCATAATGAATCAGTTTGAACGTGCGCTTTGTGTCTTACAATGCCGATACGTCGACTCAGTTATCATTGGTGCCCCGTTCACGCCGGACAAGGCGTTCTTGACCTCGCTGTCGCCCTACATCCAGGTCAAGCAGGTGCTCCACGGACCCACGCCCATCGTCGGAGAAAAGGGCACGAAGACCGTCGACCCTTACGTTTTCGTCAAAGAGCAGGGCATCTACAAGCAGGTTGGGCCCCACAAGTACGACGACGTCTCGTCCAACAAGATTGTCGACCGGGTGCTCAAGTACCGTGAGCAGTACGAAGAGCGCCAGCGCAAAAAGGGCGCCAAAGCCGCCAACGAAAAGGGCCTCGAGGCGAAGGAGAAGGCTGCCACTGCAAGCTAGACTAGCAAGGGCAATAGTAATAAATATTATAGATGGTGGAGCACAAGGCCGGCATGCCTCCGGCAGCTGGGGTGCTGCCCCCGACCCCGTTGTGCTTGCTTCGCGAGCACCGAGGACTGGTAGCTGGCGCTCGATCCTGGCGCTGGATTTTGCCGTGGCCAGCGCGCAAAGTGAAATGTGTATATTCATACAGTCGACATGTGTTTATAAATAGCCGGATGTAGTATATTCAGGGGTAACTAGCAATGCAAGCCCTAGGCGACCTGCTGGCCGGTAGTTCCAGGGGTAGAGAGAGGCGGGAGCTCGTAGACAGGCACCGAAGCCCAAAAATTCCTGAGCTCTTCCTGACCGTAAACCGTCCCGTGCCACCCCAGCCTGCTCCTGCTTGTCTGAGAGCACGGGCTACGCCCAGCACGGTATATTGCAGCGACCGCAGCAGCGCCGGGCAGTGTTGGGGAGAAGCGTCCGGCGGCTGGGCGCTGAGCGGACCCCGTGGCCCCTCTCGCTGTGCCGGAAGAGGCGATTCCCAGGGAGCGGTCACAGTGCCCCAGCCCGGCCGGAGGCCACACCCGTGTCCGCGAGAAGCCTCCGGCCGCCTGGACGCTGCCCCATGGCTCCCCTCGTTGTGCTCGAGGTGCCTTCTCCTTCCCGGCGGAACCAGCAGCTCGCGAAGCGAGCACTACGGGGTCTGGGGCAGCGCCCCAGCCTGGCCGGAGGCCACAGCCTAGCAGAGCTGAAGGCCCGAAAGTTAGCTGCAGTTGGGAGTTCGGCCAGCATAGTTCGTTCAAGCTGTCTAAGCGTAGCCCTGCGCTAAGAGAAGCGACATCTGCGCACCGTTTAGGAAAGAGGCTGGAGAGAAGTAAACACAGCCTGGCACCGGCCCATTGCTTATAACAGTCATCGGTCAGCCAGGATAAGCGTCGGGGAACTGGCTAGCGCACTTTGCAAGCGGATTTCAACAAGTGCTTGTGGTAGCACAATTGCTGGGATCCATTGCGAGTCGAGCCGCTGGATTTGCTTGGTTGAAAGAATTCAGGATTGTGTTTTGGTTTTCATAAATAACAGCACTGCTAGGGGTATTCTAATCCATCGTCTGAGTCCAGGTTCATCAGCCGACGAGTTTACGGCTGTGCCACGGCCCTGAATTGAGTGTACCCGGTAGCGAATCTGCCTGTCGAACTGAATCTACCTATCGAGGATCAGAAGAAGTATAAAATGAGTGGAAACGGAAGGATACCGCCCAGTAAGTCCATCTCCAGCTCCAGACTCCGGATCGTATTGTCCCTGGGACACGAGCAGTAGCGACTGGCCACTGAGATGGACCTGCGCTCGAGAAGCTACGGGATCTGGGGGCAGGGGAGCACCCCAGCACGACCGGAGGCCGCCCGCTCCTAGGAGCCAGAGACCAGATCCCGGAGCCCAGAGCGAGGACCCAGAACCGAGGACCGAGGATCCAGCTCACAGAGGCACACCTAGGCCCGTGAAATTGAGGCGCTAACAGACACAGACGGCACGCCTTACCAGCAGCACCACCAGCCATATCCTGTGAGCTCAGAGTCCGACGAGCAGCAGTATATGACGCCGAACACGGGCCCTGAAGGGTCTGTGGGCGGACATGCGCACAACCAGTATTACAGCTACGACGACAACCCCGACCCATACGGCCATCAGGACCAGGACGAGGGCGACCATGTTCCTCTGAACCCTGCCGGCCATGCTGGCAACAACATTGGTGGACATATGCCCTCGCCGAACCCGTACCACGGCGGCGGAGGTGGCGCGGGCGCCCAGTCGTCGTTCGGTCTCGGGGCCCACGGCATGGATTCCAACCCGGGATACGCTGAAGACGACCAGTATTACGAGTATCCAATCGGGCAGCAGCAGCACCAGCAGCAGCACCAGCCACAGCAGCCGCCGCCGCTGCACCAGCCCCAGGACAATCAGTACTACGATCCGTATGCGCACACAGCAGCGACGCCCGGCGTGGGAGTCGGCCCAATACCAGGGATGGGACCGGGGATGGGACCGGGGATGGGGCCTGGGATGGAACCAGGGATGGATCCGATGCACGCACCGCCTCTGGCTGCTGCGCCAGCGATGCCACCTCCCCAGCCATCCGCGATGCCTTACGATCCCCCTCCCATGAATCCATACGGAACGAACATGCCCAGCAATCCGTACGGCAATCCATTCGACCACGAGCCGGCTTTCGAGTCGCAGTACAACCTGCCTCAGGAGCCGGAATCTTACCTGTTAAAGCCTGTTTACCCACCGCAACCGCTACACCATGCGATGGATACTAACCAGTCTCCGTTTTCCTCGTACTTTGGCAGCACCAACGACGACGCCGACGACTTCCATCCGTTTCCCGTGCAGGGAGATCAGTACGCACTGAATACTTATGAAGAAGACGACGAGACCGAAGACAGCGACAGCTCTGACGGCCGTGATGACAGCTTCTCGTACGCACAGCCAGTGGTACCTCAACCATTCCCTGCTGGTGCTGCTGTCGGTGGCATGCCGCTTCCGTCCGGACCGACTCCACCGCCTGTCATGGGCGCTCCGCTCCCGCTCGTGCCTCCTCCTAATATGCAGCCACGGAGGGCGAAAACAATGAAGAGAGTACGTCTTTTCAAGGGTAATCTCGTTCTCGACTGTCCAGTAGCCGGTACACTGCTGTCACAGTTCCCAGACGACTTAGAAGCTCAACGAGAATTCACGCACATGAGATACTCTGCTGCGACGTGCGATCCAAGGGACTTCAAGCTCAACGGTTTCACCATGCGCCAGAACTGCTATACACATCCCAGAGCCACCGAGCTGTTCGTCGTAATTACCATCTATAACGAGGATGACATCCTGCTGGGCAAGACTCTACAGGGCGTATTCCGGAACATCAAACACTTGTCCAGCAGAACCAGATCAAAGACTTGGGGCAAGGATGCCTGGAAGAAAGTAGTGGTATGCGTCGTAGCCGATGGGCGTGAAAAGCTCAATCCCAGAGCACGCGCCTTGATGGCTGCTCTCGGTGTTTACCAAGATGGTTTGGCTAAAAATATGGTGAATGACCGTCCGGTAGAGGCCCACATCTACGAGTATACTACACGTGTTGGCATCACTCAGGTCGACGACACAGTCAAGCTGGTCACTGAGAAGACAGTGCCCGTGCAGATGATTTTCTGTCTGAAAGAACACAACAAGAAGAAAATCAACTCGCATCGATGGTTTTTCCAGGCTTTCGGGCCCATTTTGAACCCCAATATCTGTGTTCTGCTGGATGCCGGTACCCAGCCTGGCCATGACTCGATTTACCACCTGTGGAAGTCCTTCGACGTCAATCCTCATGTTGGCGGCGCTTGTGGAGAAATCACTGCCGGCCTCGGAACGGGGTTCAGAAAACTGCTCAATCCGCTCGTTGCTGCGCAGAATTTCGAATACAAAATGTCTAATATTCTCGACAAGCCGTTGGAAAGTGTGTTCGGCTTCATCAGTGTGCTGCCCGGTGCTTTTTCTGCCTATCGCTACAGCGCTTTGCAGAATGAACCCCTGGAAAAGTACTTTAAAGGCGAGACGCTTCACGATTCTGGAGCTGGTATCTTCACTGCCAATATGTACTTGGCAGAGGACCGTATCTTGTGTTACGAGCTTGTCGCAAAGCGAGGCGACCGATGGCTGCTGAAGTATGTGAAGTCAGCGCATGCAGAAACTGATGTCCCCGAGAAGCTCGACGAGCTGGTGCTACAGCGTAGAAGATGGCTGAACGGTTCTTTCTTCGCCGCTGTATATGCTCAGGTACATATGTTTGCGATCTGGAGATCAAGTCACAGTATTCTCAGGAAGCTGGCTCTGCACGTGGAGTTTCTCTATCAGATGGTGTCGATGTTGTTTTCGTGGTTTTCAATTGGCAACTATTTTCTCGTGTTCCGTATTTTGACAAGCTCGCTTGGAGACTCGAGCCTTGGATTCGCGCCTGGAAAGGTGCTGTCAGTACTCTTTCTGTGGATCTATGCTGGGTGTCTAGTTACGATTTTCGTGCTCTCCTTTGGTAACAGACCGAGTGGCACTGCACATTTTTATTACGCAATTGTGGCCTTTTTTGCATTTTTAATGGCCTACCTCATGTTTGCCGCTATATACATCTCGGTCAAATCCGTCGAGTATGCCATCTGTTCCAATGGCGGGTTCTCTGCCGAGCTGGTTGTGAAGAACCAGACTTTCCGCGACCTGGTCATCTCGATTCTGTCTACCTATGCGCTCTACTTCATTTCCTCGTTCCTCTTCTTCGAGCCATGGCACATGTTTACCAGTTTCCTGCAATATCTTCTCATCAGTCCTTCCTATATCAACGTGTTGAATGTATACGCGTTCTGTAATATTCACGATATTTCGTGGGGTACCAAAGGAGATACTTCCCAGAAGATGGACTTGGGTGTTGCCAAGCTGAAGACCACTCAGTCGAAAAAGGAGATCCTTGAAGTCGATGTTCCTACTAGCAAAGAAGAGATCAACGCGTCTTACATGAACCAGATCAGTCTCTTGCGTGACAAAGCTGAAAAGGAGAAGAAGATGGTTTCCAAAGAGGACAAAAACATCGACTATTACGCTCAGTTCCGATCCTCGGTTGTATTGAGTTGGATCTTCACCAATGTTGCACTCGTGGCTGTGGTGCTCAATACCGCCGGTCTCAATGTCTTCAACAGCAACAGCACCGGATCCAGCGCCAATTCCGGCACTCTCAAGCGGTCGCTAGAATTCGGCGTCGAGCTGCTGACCAGACAGACGCCAGCTGCTCCCGCTGCACCGGCCACCGCGGCCCCTGCTGGATCTGGTAACTGCAGCTCCATCGGCGTAGGCGAAGATGTCCAGACACAGATTTATCTTTCTGTCATCCTCTGGGCAGTGGCGGCGCTGGCTGCATTCCGTTTCATTGGCTCTGTCTGGTATCTGGTCCTCCGGCTAATGGGCCGTTGATTAACAGCACGCTCCTGTATTTTTATCTTTATCCATCGTACTACCCTTGCAGGCTCGCCTCCGGCGGGGATGTGGCGCTGCCCCATCCTCCGTTGTGCTCGCTTCGCGAGCATGAAGGCTCCGCGGGAGAGTGGTCTCGCGGAGCCGGCAGCCGTGACTGGGCTATGGGCTCGCGAAGCGAGCACTACGGGGTCTGGGGAAGCGCCCCGGTCTCTTGGGGCACACAACGATAGGTTAGGGTACGTGAAATTTCAAGCTTCACCATCTTCATGCACATGTCTTAGACCCTCGAAGACCCTGCCAGTATCATCATATTGAAATGTTACTATATTCACGAACGGCTCTAAGGCGAGCTGGCCAGACGAAATGTATATACGAAAGGCTCTTTCATACCAGTCGGCCAATGCTGTCTGAAGTCAACCCGGTCTACCCCGACGAATCACACCTGACGAAGATCAAGAAGCCTGGCATGCTCTTTGCTGAGCCGATTGATCCCAATCTGCGTTTGGGATATAACCCGTTGTACACTTCGCCAGTCGGCGGTCAGATCGCGTTTACCAAGAGATGGTCTATTGGATTGTCGGTTATTGGATCTTACGTGGGATATTTGGTGCATGATATAACGGGAGCATCAGATCTGGTGGGCATCGTGGGTGCCGCTCTCCTAGCGGCACCATTGCCATTAATTCACTTTTTTGCTGGAAACTATGTGACAAATATTTATAGATTATACCGAAGGGATGAGCCCCAGACGTACGAAAACCTCACGAAAGACGAAACCATCGTACTAGAGAGGATTGGGCTGTTCGGACGAAGAACATATGCCACCGCCGTTAAGGTGCAGGACCTTCGCCTAGTGAACAAAAGATTCGGATGGGTGAACTGGGAATATAAGGATCCCAAAACGAATTTCTCGACCAAATTTTACGTGGCTGACAATATTGGAGGTATGAAGATGGACCGTATCTGGGGGATCATCGAGAAGAACAGTGGGGTCGACAATGGCAGGTCGTTCCTGGATTCCCCCTGAACAGAAACATTGCCCATTAAATTTAAACGAAGAAACGCAGCATCATGAGACTCCCTATGTAATTCTACCTGCAGCAGACTGGTTTACTGCTACCGTATATTGAGTGTAGACATCAGCTACCACTCCATTACTCCTACGAAGCAGGAGCAACGGGGTCTGGGCCTTGCCCCAGACCCCGCCGGAGGCGAACCAGACGAAACAGAGTCTTTGGGGTGCTATATACTATGTACTCTATAAATATCACAACGACTAGATCTTAATGCGGATGCCCTTGTAATATAAGACTATGCCGACAATAAATAGGAGAGATGCGTATGATGCTAGGATGGCTACCGAGGCGCCACTGGGTGAGTCGAGAGTCCTCACGTTGATGTTGATGACTCCTGTCAGGATGTTTGCCAGGAGGAAGATCGCCAGGCCATTGGTATTGACCGCTTCGCAGGAAAGCGGCACGCTGTTCTCATAGCTCGCAGACGCGGGCAGAAACAGCGTTTCCACCAGTAAGTACAAGCCAATGTAGCCGGTGTTGTAAGAAGTGACCCACAAAACGTAAGGGAGATTGGCCAAGCGACGCGACGGAGTGAGCCAGAACGATACAATATATAAGAGGATGTTGTTGATAATGCAAGAGAGGGCCAGGAGCTTGGTCGACTTCACGCGGGACTTTTTCTTCGAGGCTGCGACTGTCGGGTCCGCAGTGCCCAGAGTAGCTAAATACTCGGCTCTAGTTTGAGGAAATAAAAATGCTGTTAGTGATATTACACTGGGCAAAGTGTAATAACCAGTGGATTTTCCTGCCAAGAATATAGACAAATATCCAATAAACGAGAAAATTCCCTCTTTGTTAGACGAGATAATGTCAGTTCTTGGAGCAGTCAAGATAAATGCTCCCAGAGGTGTTTTGTCAAGGGCGAGTTCGTAAAGCGAAGCAATTGCAAGTGACACTACAAAGGTCGGAATGCGTTTAGGTAGAAAAACTAGGAGCGACACAAATGGAGGAAGCATTCCCAAGGTCATGAAAAAGTTCCAGTGCACGCCGTACTCGGTGACATGCTCCTGATAATCGAGATATTTGACAGCCAAAAGTCGCAGGATTCCCAGACATAAAACAGGAATGCAAGATCTAATAGACTTTCCTAGACCACTCATGCGGAATGCTAGTGACGAGTTGTCGTCTCTACCGAGAAATGTGTCAATCAGCGTCGACCGACTCGAGACTAGGCCCATGGAAAACACGAACGATCCGACACCCAGGTCCATGAGTGAGGTGCCCCACGTTTCAACTTTGGCAAACTTCCTTGGGAAAACCCTGAAATCGACTGCCAATATAGCAATGCAGGTGATAATCATCATTGCGCCTCTGTAGTTGGTGAGAAATGACTGTCTGGGGAGATATTCGTCCACGAACTGTTTGTCAAAAGCCTTGGTCGAGTCGGAACTACGATGGGAGCTATCGGCAGACTTTGATTTCGATTTTTCGTTCTTGGCTCTATTGTCACTACTGGTGTCTGCTTCCGCTTTGGTGCTGGATTTTCTCTTGGCAAGGGCTTTATGTTTAGGCTTGACAAGTAATAACACGCCCAGCAGAGGGAGTATTATTAACAGATTCAGCAGTGTGGGAGACGAGGCGTATATAGTGATGGATGCCAGTATACCAAGCCAATTAAGAGCCAGATCGATTAACATGCTCATAGGCGACCATCTGTTTGGTTCAGTGAACAGATTGAACCTAGTTTGCAGGATGGACCACGCAGCATACGCCGATATTGCTACCAGTGTAACCCAGTATATCTCGTCAATGGGACCACCAGTCAATCCGCTAACAAAGTCCTCATGCCGTAGTTTGTATGTTTGAGCGTCTGATAAAGGGGTACTCGTAGCGGCCGGGCTGGCCGTCCATAACGACGGAGGTGTATCGCTCATTTTCTCAGTAACAGCGTAACGCAACTCCCGCTTCACCTTTTGTTATCTCGCTTGGTTTAATTTTATTGACCACGTCTCGTATTGCGACCAGGCCGGAAAGACAGTCGGAGTAATGGCATATAGGCGTCTCCCTAATTGACGAGTGCCGATGATTTATCAACCAATCGCTCAATTTTTCGATCAGTCACTTGTTTAATTGTTCAGCCAGTTCTCAATTCTCAATTCCTGAATTCCTGAATACCGGAATTCACTCAATTGATATCCACCGTGATGAATCGTAGTTTGATAGGTTATGTGTCAAGCACACGAGTATTACAGCCGTCGTCAGGTTATCTCTTGCACAATTGCGGTTCCTCGGAGAATCTTCTGCCCCTTCGATCAACTTTAGGAAATACGATAAGCGAAAGCTCGGAATAAATGCTGGCGAACTTGAACTTCGACGGCCCAGTTTATTTCCGCACGAGTTCACAATCTGGAAGAGCCTATGCCGGTAACCTTCCAATGCCGAATTTTAACGCACGATAAAGCAAAAGACGCACACCCAATTTTTTACTCCTTGTATCTGCCAGATGACCAGGCTCTACGATCTATTCTATACATTTAACGTCCACAGCGTGCGATGTTCGTCGCTTGGAAGGCATGTATCAATCAATTTCACGTCACGAATAGACAGATCATACAATTAGAGTTATTTCTTTATAGAGGTGGGCGTTTGAGCCTTGGCGGGGTAACAGCAAGTAGCAGTCACGTGACTCGCGATGCTCCATCCCGTCTAAGCTGGACCAATGCTAAGATTATCTTGTGACTGATAAGAGTAGCTACAAAGAGGTGCTGCTCTTGATAGTTATGCCCTCTGCAAGTCAGTATTTCTGTGGTACGAGCTCAAATGCAAATTCTCGGCCGCCAGTCCTCTCGGCCGCCAGTCCTGCCAGGGCCACCGTTTCATGATTCACTCTAACTACTCAACGAAGAATTAATTGTAGTTGTTGAATAACCACCAGCACAGGCCACTTCTCGACTTGTTTAGGGTTTCCGCATTTGAAATATACTGTCATGCGACTTATGTCCAGCAATTTACAAAATGACTCCCTTTCCATATATTCTGTGGCTGGAATCTACTGAACATCACATCGGCATATATACATACATATATACAGATGCGATTAATATTGTATCCATCTATCCATCTATCCATGTAATCAATGTAACAGTCGGTGACATCTGCAGGGGGTCTTATCTCCCTGCACATCAAATGTAACCTTAGGCATGCACGCGTATGTACTTCTAAGCGCGCCAATCTGGGGTGGAGCTATATATTACAGGCGATATCCAATCATTGATGTTCTTTTGTAAGATCATAAAGACCCGCACTCACAAGACCAGAACGATTCACTAAACATGACCCAAGTTCCATATTTGAAGGCATTAATAGTAGGAGCTGGGAGCCGCGGCCGGGCCTATACACGATCACTTCGTCACCTGGATTATATTCGGGTCACAGGAGTTGCGGAACCGAGTGCCCCTAGAAGAACCAAGTTGATCAACTACTGTAAAGGTGAATATCCTGAAGAAGTTCGTATTGCCGAGTACTCTGACTGGAAAACGAGTCTTGTGGACGCTGAAAATTATGACTGTGTTATAATTTGTGTACTGGACAATATGCACCGTGAGGTTGCAGTGGCATTTGCCAAAGCTGGTAAACACATGCTCTGCGAAAAGCCCCTGGCCACCACTTTAGAAGACTGTGAGGCCATTGTCAAAGCTGTTAAAGAAAACAATGTGCTGCTGACTATTGGCCATGTGCTTCGCTACTCGCCTCATAATATTGCTTTGAAGGAACTTCTTGATTCCGGAGCTGTTGGTGATATCATCAATATCAATCATACTGAGCCTGTGGGCTGGTATCATTTTGCGCATTCTTATGTCCGCGGTAACTGGCGTCGTGCTGATACTACTACCTTTTCCCTCATGGCTAAATGCTGCCATGATATAGACGTGCTAATGTGGCTGCTGGGTTATGAAAATCTGAGAAAGGTGTCCTCCTTCGGCTCGCTATCGTACTTCAGGAAGGATAACAAACCAGAGGGCGCTGGTGACAGATGTATGTCGTGCCCAATTGAAGGCTCATGTGCCTACTCTGCAAAAAAGATCTATTACGACGACCTGGCAGCGGGAAGAAAAGCCTGGAAGACCAAAACATTAACTGACATTGAAGATCCCGTGCACTTGAAACAGGCTCTGGAAAATGGCCCATACGGCATCTGCGTGTTTGACGCTGATAACGATGTCTGCGACAATCAAGTGGTGAGCCTTGACTTCGGCAAGGCCACTGCTACAATGACTATGATTGCGTTCTCGGAAGAAGTATGTTTCCGCAAAATGTGTATCTATGGGACCAAAGGTGAGATCTCTACTGACAGTAGGACCATCCGACTCTTTGACTTTGCCAGCCGTAAAACTCGAACATTCACTCCAGATACTGATGAAGAGTCGGGTCACGGAGGTGGTGATAAAGGCCTTGCAACTGCTTTTGCCCAAGCTCTTAGAGATATCCTTGTCAACGGCAGCTCTGTCGAGAGTGCCACTGCGCGCTATATCAAATGCACCCCTGAAGCGGTGCTCGGCAGCCACAAGGTGGTCTTTCTCGCCGAACAGGCTAGGCTGGAGAACAGGGTCATTGATTTGTAGCTAATATATGGCTGGATAGATACTTCCGGCAGTCGGGGCGCTCCCCGGAACCCGTTGAGCTCACTTCGCGAGCCCGCTGTGAACTACACCGGAGATAAATGCAGAAAGGGATGCAGGGTTCTGGCAGGCCGTTAAACGGCTGCAGACATATTTGCACGGCTGGGAAAAATTGGTCTGCACTATGCACAAAAAAATTAGTGTCCCTGAAGATACGACCTGCTCAAAGCCACTTTTTGGATCACTTTCGCTCGGGTTGGTAAAAAATGGCCAAGAAAGGTGTAAAGAAAAGACAGAACCGACGCTCCCTATCGAATAGAGCGCAAAATGCTTTTGACTTTGCTCAGGACGAAGAGGACTCTCGTCTTGTGCGAGGAATGGAGCCCGATTTAGACGAGGATAGCGACGGCGAAGAGAACGGCAACAAGCCAGCCTATAGAATTGGCGAGGTGGCTCCCGAAGACGACGAGGATATTGACAGTGATGAGGCTCTGGGTAGTGATGACGAGGAGATTTTTGAGTCCCATCGACGAAAGGAAAATGGCAAGGACAACGAAGACTCTGAGGACGAGGGCTACAAAAGTGTCGACGAGAGCGAGTTTGTTTCTTTATCGGAAGTGTGGGATTTAGACGATCAAGATGAGAAGGCAACGTTAAAAAAGGAGAGCAGTACCTCTAGGCAGCGGTTGCCCAACAAAATTGATACAAATAATTTACTTAAACTGGACGATGAAATCCTTTCTGATAGTGATGACAACAGCGACCGTGATAGTGACAACGATGATAGCGACGAGAGTGAAAGCGAAGAAGAGAGCGGCAGCGATGCTGATGATATGGGTGACTCTGATTCAGAGCTCTCTGACGACTTCTCCGATCTGGACGGTGATGACATCGACGAACAAAAGCTAGCGAACTTGAAAAACCTCATTTCTGGAATGTCTGAAGAGGCACTAGCAGAAGCCACTAAGAAAGCCAAAAAGCAGCGTCTCCAGATGATGAATATTGAGGAGAGTGAATTTGCTCTTCCTGTTGGCGGTCAGAAGCTGTCGCTTGCTGACTTGACAGCTGGTGTGACGACAGAAAAGAAGCAGGATAACGGCCTTAAGCTTCTCAGTGAAAACTCTAAGCAAACTCTGGCAGTTCCTCTTGCTAAGCGAATTCAACAGAAGAACGACCGAAAAGCAGCATACGAACTCAGTAAAGAGGAAGTCAGTAAATGGGAAGATACCGTAAAGAAGAATAGAGAGGCCGAGCATTTACAGTTTCCTATCAACCCGGCCCCACAGGTTTCCAAGGTCGCTGCTCATGCTCCTGTTGAACCGTCTACCGAGTTAGAAAAGAAAGTCAACAGTCTCCTGACAGAGTCTCATTTGACAGAAGAAAAGTCCATTTCCACTTTCGAAGAGCTTGCTCCCAGTAAGCTAACAATGGAAGAAGTCAAAAGACGTCGGAACGAGCTCAGGCTCATGAGAGAACTGATGTTCAGAGAAGAACAAAAAGCTCGACGGATCAAGAAAATTAAGTCTAAATCTTATAGAAAGGTGCATAAAAAGGAAAGAGAAAGAGAGCGCATGATGGTTGAAGGAGACGAGGACTCCGACAAGGAGAGTCACGACATCGAGCGTGCTAGAGAAAGAATGTCTTTGAAGCATAAAAACACTGGTAAATGGGCCAAAAGGATGGTTGAACAGGGTTTCACTAAAGACAAAGAGACCAGAAGTGAGATGGAGGAAATGCTGCGCAGAGGAGAGGACCTTAGAAAGAAAATTCTTGATGAGCAAGACGACCGCAGCGATAGCGATGACGATGGACCGGGACTAGGTGATGAAGACGACGAAGAGGACAGCGAATCGATGAACGAGCAGAAGGAGTCATTGGGCAAAGGTCTGCTGGCAATGAAATTCATGAAGGATGCTGAGCATCGAGAGAGACAGGTTAACAAGGCACAGCGAGAAGCTCTTTTGAATGCCAAGAATTCAGATGACTTCGAAGACCTTGAGAACGAAACGATGGATGCCGTTAATCAAGTCGTGAACGCTGGCAGACGAAGATTTGCCCCCGGTACTGCTGAAGCAAAAGATGAGATGCTTGAGGAGCTAGAAAAAGCGCGTGATGAGCAAATAATTGACGGAGAGAAATCTCTGGAGAAGACCATTGTGAAATCATTCGAGAGCAAGACTAAAAAGTCGAAATCAAAATCAAAGCATCAACAAGACGACCACGAAGAAGAAGCAGACGAGGAAGAATCAAACCCCTGGATGACGATATCGTCTGGATCGAAGCAAAAGTCCAAGAAAATCAGCGTTGTAGATAGGAACAGTTCTAGTCAAGCAAAGTCTCAGGACAAGCTGCGCAAGCAGAAGGAGACCTCTCGGTCGTCAGCTAACGAAGACTCTGGAGACATCGACATGAACGAGGTTTTGCAGATTGTGGACCCTCACGCATCAGACAACGAGGAGGAGAGCATTTCGGAAAAAATGTCGGAAGGACTTGACGATATGAAGCGCGTTCCTCGCAGGGGCCTCAGCTTCAAACAGAGAGAGCTTGTGAAGCGAGCTTTCGCTGGCGACGACGTTGTCGAGGAGTTCCAGGAGGAAAAACGACAAAAGATCGCAGATGAGGGCGATAAGGAAATCGACGTCACGCTTCCCGGATGGGGCAGCTGGGGAGGCACTTCTATCAAGAAGAAAAAGAAGTTTGTCAAAAAAGTGGAGGGCATCCAAGCAGACAAGCGCAAGGATGCCAAGCTGAAGAACGTCATCATTAACGAAAAGGTCAACAAGAAGAGCAGCAAATTCAACGCCTCGTCAGTGCCCTTCCCGTACGAAAACCGCGAGCAGTACGAGCGGTCGCTGCGCATGCCCATTGGCCGCGAGTGGTCCTCGCGCGACACCTTCCAGAAGATGACCAAACCACGCGTCATTGTCAAGCAGGGAACTGTCATCGACCCCATCAAAGCACCCTTCAAATAGACACCCGCTCCTGCCTGTATTTATAATTTATTCTACGCAATTTAATACCTCCTTTCCCGGGAGTGGACTTCCTCGTCCGGGGCGTCGCCTCGGCCGTAGGAGGCTGGTGGCATGCCTCCGGCAGCCAGGCTCTGCCCCCGGACCCGTAGTGCGCTCGCTTCGCGAGCTCCCTTCACAGTGCAGCATTTTTCGCAGCGTCCCCCGGCGGCCGGGTGCTACCCGTACCCGTAGTGCACCCTGTCCAGGGGCGATGCTTCTCTAGCATAGCGAAAGGATGAATGGGGGCAGGACACACCCCCACCAGCGCTGCAGCGAGAGCAGCGGGGTCCGGGGCAGCGCCCCGGCCGCCGGAGGCACACCTCCCAGCTCTCGGACGGCCTCGCTTCCCGGACGGAGTCCTGGGGCGAACCGCGGATCTGGGGACTCGCCAGGCCGAAGGATGTCGAGGAAACGAGATCAAAGATGGCTGCAGCTGCATGCGCAGATTAACATTGAGATTGCAGTGCATGACGTGCGTCTCACACGTGTCGGTGCACCTAGCTTGCTTTTGCAGGTGGTGCTGGGCGAGTGGGGTCGGTGGGGTGAGCCGACTAAGTAACAAGTACACAAACCCCTGACGGGCCGATTGGTGGGCTGGTGAAGCAGCTATATCGGTTGAAACAGGGATGGAGCGGGAACAGAGGGAGGGAGATGGCCGAGCGGGGCGGGGACGCGGCCGGGAGGGGGAGGCGAAACAGGACTAACTGATATTTGATATTATTATTATATTATAAGGAAAAAAATAACGATGGTAAAAATAGCACGTTCCTAGGTTATTATTATCTGTGCATTCTTATTGACAATCACCAAACAAAGACAGCACTTGTTTCAGAGAACTCAACGAGTGACTCAACGAGCGACCCAACGAGCCGACTACTGCGACGTAGCCTGCGGGCAGGGCCGGGTCTGGCCGGGTGTCTGCTAATGTATGGTGATTATCGTTGCCAGTGCATGGCCAGGCAGCTGTGAAACGTAGGAGCTAGGCCCGGGCCCAGGACTGGGCAGAGCGATCCGTGCAACACTGGCGACACTGCGATGGAGTGCACAATATACGTGTGCATGAGGTATGAGATATAATATACAGTGCCGGCAGGACATTTATGTGACAGAGGATGTCGAGGATATCGAGGACGCCGAGAAATGAGGCCATCGAGAGAGAGTCAGCGGCTGTCGAGGTCCGAGCGCGAACTTGTTTCCGGAAGCCTGCCTGAGAAACTCCAGGCAGCGGAGCACAACAGCTGTCCCAGCTGCTGGAGGCATGTCACTCACTAGAGCTAGTACGGCAGGCTAGCGTACCAGACTCCTGGTTGTCAGTGTCAGCTGTACGTCCCGTTACCGTATGCTAGTTCCCCATCTGACTCAAACCTGTATGACAGCACAGATTAGTCATGGCACTTCACTGCCACAAGAATCTAACATTTATCAGTCTAGAAAATATCAAAGAAGTCTACAGTCACGGTCTGTATTAACAGCCAGCATCTACCAGCCAACAGCTTACGGCCCACTGCCTACCGCCTACTGTCTGCTCCTACTGCCTACTGCCTACTGCCTACTGACTACTGCCTACTGCCTACTGCCTACTGCCTCGTGCCCCAGTTCGAGTGGCGAGTCTGGAGCGCCGAGCCTGGCTGCCACGCAAAAAGTCAGAAGACGCATGTACTGAAACTAAAGTAAACCAAGTATACGGCCGACTCAGGTGTGAAGCAGCAACTTTAGACGCCGAAGGGAGAATATTATTTGCAATGATCAGTAAAGCATCACTTGATCTCGCTGTATTATTTCTGCGATGAGCAAGTAAGCAGAGAATCAGCCTGCAGCCTACTCTTCCCGGCTGTGTAGTAGCAGTTGCCAGAGAGTAGGTGGCAGAGCAGGTGAGACGGCAGACGGAATTGAGTCGCACGCAGTAAGTCCGTCAAACGAGTCAGGAAAACTAGGGGGTGCCGTGTGCTAAGCTCAGGACCGGCTGGTGCAACAACAGACACGAGACAGGGGGTAATCATCAGCTCATCAGCCAGATCGCATTAAAATCATCGGTCAGCCATGTCGGGTCGGGGCCGTGTTGTATCCTCCCGCTACCCCTGAATGTCCCTGGATCTGGATGTGTCCTGGACGTCGCCTGGACGCTTGCCCGCGCAATAAATACACCTATACAGTTATGCCCGATACACCAGTACCGACCATAGGCGCTTTATTATTAATACAGTGTGGGAGCACGGGCATGCTTCAGCTGACATGCAGTGATGGATACTGGAGATGCTGGTCAAGCAATCCAGGCAAGATCTGAGATAGAGCACCGATCGACATTAGATCGGGCCCCGCCGCCGAGCTGCAACCAGCCAGCGGGGGCTAGCCTGACACGCCCTCGCGCACTCAATCGCACACAACTCACTCACTCACTCGCACACGGCCCAATACTACGAGTTCCGCCCGAGCCCGACCCCGGGGTAAGCTCCTGACTGGGCCTCCGGAACTGGCGGCCAGCGGGAGATGGCTGCCGCTCGATAACGACATGCATGCACCCAAGGGGCTGGCTGCAACACATGTTTCATGCACGATAGGGGCCATATCTCGATTAACTTCTTGGCAGCATAGCTAAACTAGCACGACCGTTTCAAGGCTGATAAACCGTGCGTATGCGAGGTTAATATGGTGCCGGCCAGGCTAGCTGGCGGCGTGCCCCTGCGGGAGCGCGGCCCTGGACAACGACTCCGCCGGGAATTGCGTATCTTGGGCTCGAGCTCGCGTAACGAGCACTACCGCGCCCCGGCCGCCCCCCGAGACGCGCCTCCCCCATCTGCTGAGGGCTGCCCGGACCTGTGGCTCCTCGAGCGGAGGAGGACCACTCCCGGGCCTGGGCGCCAGAGGCGTGCCGCCGGCTGGGTGTGGATGAGATGAGAGCCGCGTTGGGTGTTTCTGGTTGCTGAGCTGGGGGCCCGTCGGAGTGCTCGAGCGGGTCGCCAGCTGTCGGCCTGTTAGAGAACGCATGCACATGCAGCATTGAAACAGGGAAAAGTCAAGATCGAGACATCGAAGTGGGAGGATCTCATAATATTATTTCCCACCACGCGTGAATTGCCCGCTAGGGGGAGGCGCAACCTCCGGCGGCCGGGCTGCCCGTACCTGTGGCTCGTCCGCTGCGCTGACCTCGGGCGTTGGTAGGCCACGTCAGCCACGGCGGCTCGGCCGGGGCAGCCGGGGCAGTTGGCCGGGGCAGCGAGTGCTGCAACTGCCTGCCGCTGCTGGGCTGGCTGATGCCGAGACACAGGTCCGGCTGCCGGCAGGGGGATATTATTTGCGGCAGCAGATCACGGCCCGAGCTGTACGTGGTGTTCTGTCTAGATAATACCGGTCTGCGAAAAGAAACGAGCCTGGCTCGCTCAATTGACATTGACTGGTAGCAGCTGGCCTCTGGGGCGGGGTCACCTCCGGCCAGGCCGGAGCACTGACCCCGTAGTGCTCCACATCGCGGAGCGTCACTCCAAGGGGTGAGCCAACGACCAACTCGAGAGCAGCGAGAGTTGCCCCGGGGTCTGGGGCAGCGCCCCAGCCCCGCCGGAGGCGACCCCGCCGACCCTGCTGTGCCCACTCGTAATCGAGCGCGTCTGCTTCCGCCTATTGCCGGCTCGCCAGCGAAGCCGGCAGCCTGCCAGCACGTGGATCCGGCGGGGATAATATCCCGGCCTCGTAGCCCAGCCATTCTCATTTATAATCGCAGTCCTCCTGATATCATAGCTGTCTCTGTAGCAGACTGCCGGCCAGCCCAGGGAGCTCTAGCCCGTGCCCCTCTCCTAGTTCCAGCAGCTACGCTCGTTCGGGGCCCTTTTGACGTCATCTGATAGCCCATTTGGCCCCTTGGCTCGGGCTTTGCTTTTTCTCGAGCCCTCGTTGCTTTTGCAGAAGATCCACCTAAGCCCCACTTTTATCTGTAACTCAACGCACCGTCGATTACATGGCCGTGCAGGAGTCAGCAGCTCTTCCTGCAGCTGCAGCGTACTCGGCGAAGTCCCACTTAAAGCCTTACTCGGGATGATACTTATTTAGGCTTTAAAGAAGGAGAGAGCTGGATATTTCCTCGATAAAAACGAACCACAAGCGAGAAACTTAATCTTCGAGGCTTCCTTTTTTTTGCCTTTCTTCTGCTGCTGCCTCTTTTTCTTAGTCATTGGCTGTTTTGCATTTGAGACAGTCCGAGCTTGATCCCCGTGCGCCCCCTACTCTGTCTGTTCCGAGCGCTCTTCCGCCACTGTCACGGTTTTATTTGTTGGTTCTACCAGTCTTTGGGCCTGCTATTCTTAATACGCTTCTCGGGTTGGGTCCTTTGATTACTTCTCCTCCAAGCCTGCTGGCCCGGGTCTCCGCCACAATGTCTTGGACTCCTTTTAATGGTCAGCGCCAGCACAACGCCGCTGCCGCCGCCAGCCCCGGCTCTGGCTCTGTCTCCGGCTCCTATGGTTCCAAATTCCAGAATCACCCGCATCCGCTTGCGGCTTCGCCCGCTCATTCCCATCTCGAGCTTCACCACTCTGCCGAAGAGTCGGCCCAGCCAATCCAGTACATCCGGTCTCCGCATTCCGTGCCTATGATTGCCCCGGCGCGGCACCAGGGCCGCGGAGGCCGAGACCGCGAGCACGACCGCGACCGTGACCTGATGAGTGTTCCCGGCGGCCCCTCGGGCGACTCCTCGGACCGGTCGGTACCGTCCGACCCACTGGGCTTGCCGGCCCAACCGGGCCCCGGTCCGCATCCCGGTGCCCATTCTGCGCATTCCAGCGCGCTCGACCGCCGTTCCGACTCACGCCTGCCGGCCCCTTTATCTTCGCCCCGTTCGCCTTCGAGCCCGCTGGCTCACTCTAACCTGTTTGCTCCTTCTAATCTGCTTTCTCAATCTCAGCATGAACCGCATTTGCATGACCGCGGCTCTCATCCCCACGCACACTCGGACGGTCGCTCGCACTTGCACTCGCACTCGAACTCGCTAGGTGATAATCCTCGTTCCTCTCTGGGCCTGTCCTCCTCTACTGCGTCTTCCTCAACTGCGCCCACGGGCTCTCATGTCACTGGAATCCGGAATCCCACTCCGCCTCCACCGCACTACTCTCTGCCCTCTGGCACTCTGCCCCCTGGCTCTACGCCCACTGGTTCGCTACCATCCAAATCTCTCCCTTCCCACTCTGTTCCGTCCCACTCCCTTCCGCCCCATTCTCTAAATCCAGCTTCTCTGCCCGGCTCGCCCACCTCGAAACTGCTAATGAATCGTAGACACTCTCCTGCATCCTCGCCCAAGGCGCCTCCGAAGCCCCGGGTATCGCGAACCTCTCATTTAGAGCCTGCCAACAGCCCTGGCTTCCCCATCAACTACCCTATCCACCCTATGGCCAACATCTCGACGATTCCTGTCGAGCAGGTGCCTCTGCTGCCCGTGCCTGGTTCCATCGTCATGAAGAGATATGCCACGTCGGTCGACCAGCGCAACTTCCTCACTGTCTACGAGTACATGGTCAATAACCAGTGGGTCATTTGGGACTATTTCACGGGCTACGTACATCTCACTGGTCTCTGGAAAGCAGTTGGCAACTCAAAGGCTGACATCGTCCGGCTAGTGGACAACTCGCCTGATCTGGAGCCTGTTATCAAGCGCGTGAGAGGCGGTTTTTTGAAGATCCAAGGAACTTGGCTACCCTACTCCGTGGCTCGTACTCTGGCTTCCCGCACTTGTTATCACATCCGATATGCATTGACTCCGATTTTTGGCCCTGACTTCCCCGAGTCCTGTCTTCAACCCCATCAGCCCGGTTTTGGCCAATTACAATTGAACACTACTGAGAACCCCCGACGTCGACGGAAGCGTTCCTCGGTGGGGTCTATGAGCGGCGTTGGTCTTTCCTCGTCTCTGACTGGTGCCGAGTCTCCCAATCCCCAGTCTCCCATCCCTAGAAAGCGCCGCCAGTCTGAATATGCTGCTTCCACCAGACCGTTCAGCCTGTTAGGGTCTCCAAGAATGCCTCATTCGCCAATCATGTCTTCTGCGCTGGCTGCGTCCGGTACCACTACCAGTGTCACTAATGGATTCTCCAACTCTCAGGCCTATAACAGTTTTGACAACCGAGACAAACCGACCAAGACCCTGCCGTCCTCACTCTCTGCCGGCTTGCCTCCTCTTCGCCATAGACACTCCAAGTCCATCGGGTCCATTGACACTTCGAGGCTTTCCGTTGGCGGAAGCATTGTCCCACGTCTGGAACTGAACAAACCGTCGTACTTCAAGAGGCCAATTTACGACGACGACTCTCAGGCGATTGACTTCTCCTCCTCTTCTGAAGACGACGATGACTATGAAGCGCACCTGGCGAAGCGTGCTAAGCATAACCACTCCTACTCCGCAGCCAATATTCACCATTCTCCTCATCACCGATATATTCTGCCACCGCCCATGCCTGTTAAGGTTGTGTTTGCCGACGAGACCGAACTGGTCGAATCGCCCGACGAGTTCCTGGCCGTGCTCCAGGCCACTCGGTCGCTCCAACAGCTATCGGCAGGCAAAGCGGGTCGCCGCTGGTCTCTCGACCCGGCCTCCAGCACTGCCAGCGGCGGTTCCTTTGAATGCGGTGGCAAGCTCTGGCGATGGGACGGCGGTGCCAAACTGACCAGCACCGGCCTGGCCGACGACGGCGAACCCAGTCCGAAAGCCCAGTTTGCCGACCCCGTCAAGTCCCTGCCCGACCGACGCTACTCCCACGGAGACGAGCCCATCCGCGAGCGCAACGTCATGAACATTAACGGACTTATCTCCTAAACCCCTCTCCGCAATAATATCGCTCTCCACTCTGCTCTTTTTCTAATCTTCTCCGGCCTCAACTGTTGACTTTTGCTTCTCTTCTCTATTTTTGCGTTACTCTCTTTTCCTTCTTACGACTTACGAGACAATACTTCTGACGATTTAACTTATTTATGACTATACTACACCATGCACCGTGCCTCCACTTGCCTCCGGCAGGCCCCGCTGCGCTCGAGGAGGGCCAATCGCCGGGGTGTTCTGTGCGCCTCCGGCGGCCGGGGCGCTCCCCCGGGCTCCTTGGCTCCTATCGCTGCGTCGAGGAGGGCCATTCCCGGCAGCTTTTATATTTATATGCTCCTCCAGCTACCGGAGCGCTGCCCCGGACCTCATGGATGTTCTCGCTGTGGTTGAGTCAGTTTGACTCTTGTGCCCGGGAATGACCCTCCTCGTGCGCAGCGAGAGGAGCCACGGGATCCGGGACAGCGACCCGGTCGCATATGGCTCACCCCTCGCCTACGGCAGTTGAGGCGATGCCCTGTATCCCATGGCTTCGCCAGAGGAGGCTCTCGTGACGACCTAGTCCCCGGGAATTGCCTCCTCGAGTGCAGCGAAAAGGAGCCACAGTGTCCGGGGCAGCGCCCCAGTCGCCGAAGGCATGCCCGCACGGTCCGGTGGCTGGCCCGGTGATAGAGGGCGTGGAATGATATATTTACAGGGGGTATGCGTAAGGTGGCTAGTCAGCCTTTTGGGAAGCCTTGGACTCCTCCATGAGTGGCTTGAATACGGGGTCGTTGAGGATGTCGAGGACCGCGCGGGCGACCTCGCTGTCGGCGGACCCAAGGTCTACGTTCTGCAGGGAGAGCGGGTTGAGGGTGTTAGACTCGGCGCCAGCCTCTGGCAGGTCCAGCTTGTCGATAACGTCGAGGCTCTCCTTGTGGTACAGAGTGGCTTTGACGCCGACGCCTCCAATGGAGTATTCCCTGGCCGTGGCTAAAAACACCTGCACGACTTCGGGATTGGCATCGTACAACTGGATGAGACGTTTGTGTGTGATTCTCTGGAAATTCTCTTTTGATTTGGCATGCGCGAACGGAGACCTGATGACAGTCCACTTCTCGGTCTTATTGGGCAACGGAGTCACTCCTTTGACGGGGATCTGGAGGTAGAATGCTACTCTGAGCAGGAAATCCGCGTAGAAATCGAGGTTCTGTGTAGTGAACGACCGCAAATGAACGTCTGCTACCCGGTGTCCGTGAGTGATCTTGTGCTTGATAGGGGCGAAGTGGTTCAGTTCCACGTTGATAGGAACCGGTCGTCCTGTTCCATATGCTTCTTCTGTATACGATTGCACATATTTTCCTGGCTCGGGATATAGATCTTCTTTCGAATATGATTCCGTGTCGTCGACATAAGGGCCCGAAGGACCTAATCTAGCCCGCACTGGTTCGCTAGCTGGCGTCGTGTTGGCCGGAGTAGACGAGTATAAAGCTGGAAGAGTTCTGAAAGTTCTTGCCAGCGGAATTGAGGATCTCGTCGTAGCAAAGCGGCATTGTGCCGTCAACCGCCGGAGAGGAATCATTTTCCAGCTCTGTGCGATTTATTTGCGGTGCCTGACCTGGTAATGTTACTTTACTGCCAGAAACTGGTGAAGCTGCTCGATAAATTGAAAATTCATAGTCTGGGCAAGGGCTCAGGGGTATAGCACGGCTGACCTCGAAGTAAAACATGAACCGTCCACCTTTTTGGCAGTCACTTATGGTGGCTCTCTCTGGTTATTCTCGTTCTTGGTAACTAGAAGTTTGGCCTGGTAGCGATACTGGCCTTTGGATCTTGCGTTTCGGTGCTCTGCGGTTTATGAAAGAACAGTGTCGGTGCAGCTACTGAGATCACTGCATGATCTGAAGGGCTATCAAAATTATCTATTTATCGATCTTAGAAGCTCTGACTTCGTGCAACATTTTCAACCACATTGTTAACGGTGCTGATACAGCATTCCTGGATTTCTATATTCTATTAGAATGGCTGGCAAGTTTGCCAGTCCTATTACAGGGCGGCCTGTGAAGGCCCATAAAATCATGAAGCCCAAGCACACTCGAAGGATCATAAGGAGCCATCATACGATGATGAAGAACAAGGCCAGTCTCGAAAGCAGGATAGCCAAATCGACTGATCCAGCCGAAGCCCTCGAATTGCAGCAGCAACTGTCAGATATTTCTAAGCAGCTCTCAGAAGAAGGCAGTCTGGACAAATACCAGCAAGCCTCGATAGCGGGGCAGTCCATAACCCGGGGAGGTGATTCATCTAAGATCCTAGTAGACTGGCTGAGAGAGCAGAATAAAAGAGAAAACCACCCCATGAAGGCCCTGAGACTGCTTGAAATAGGGTGCTTGTCAGTTAAAAATGCCTGCTCCCAGAGCAGACTGTTCGAAACGATAGAACGCATTGATCTCAATTCCCAGGACCCCCAGATCAAGCAGCAAGATTTTATGCAGCGGCAACTGCCTAAAAGCGATGCAACCGACAAATTCGACGTCATCTCCTTGTCTCTGGTGCTCAATTATGTGCCAGACGCTGTGACAAGAGGCGATATGCTACACAGGACAACACAGTTCCTCAAGC
Organism: Sugiyamaella sp. yHKS617; assembly: GCA_030580325.1. Taxonomy (NCBI): domain Eukaryota; kingdom Fungi; phylum Ascomycota; class Dipodascomycetes; order Dipodascales; family Trichomonascaceae; genus Sugiyamaella; species Sugiyamaella sp. yHKS617. Next base: position 50,650 of record JAKTSR010000042.1, on the reverse strand, counting down.
ACAACTCGACCTCAGACACACTTCCAGCACTCTTTCTCGTGCTGCCTTCGCCCTGCGTAAATAACTCTCGCTACCTCACTGAGGAGAGACTCCTGGACATTCTCAAAGCCCTGGGCTATCGACTCGCCCAGAGAAAAGAGGCCAAAAAGGTCATATACTGGCTGCTCACCTTACACACTCCAGCCCTCACGCCTTCCAAATTCTCCAAACTGAAGGGCTCCTTCAAAAAAAAGATCGTCAATGACGGGAAGATCCGAAATAACTTTACTGTAATTATCTAGTCTGGTCCCCCTTAAGCCCCCTGAGCCTGCGGCGGCCAAGGTGCTGCCCAGGACCCCGTTGCTCCTCGAGCGGAGCGAGAGGAGGTGTCTCCGGGGGCGAACTCGCAAAGCGAGCACCGAGAGTCTGCTCAGTGGCCGAAGGAGCCACTCCAGAGGCCCCGCCCGTGTCTCTGGCGGCTGGGTGCTTCCACCACAGCTCTTCTCGTGCCCCTTGACTCCCAGGAGTGACGCTCGCGAAGCGAGCACCACGGGGTCTGGGGCAGCGCCCAGTCGCCGAAGGCGTCCCCACCAGGACCCGGGGAGCACCCTGAGGTAGGAAATCCCGGTAATCGCGGGGAAACAGAAGATATATTACACATCGGGCCTAATAATTATATGCAGGACGTTAGTCCCGGTAGATGACGTCGGCGGGGAGCATGCACCAGATGGTTCCGATGATGGCCAGAATGGTGAAAAACACAAGGAGGAAGTAGTCCAGCACGAGCTCGAGCTTCGAGATGCGGCCGGCATAGAGCTTGAGGTAGAAGGACAGGGGGAGAATCATGCAGATGGTGACACAGAGCAGACTGCCGAAGAAGGCGATGATCCGGTCGAAGTCGGGGAATGCGATGGCCATGAGCACGAAGCCCGCCACCACGCCCACTCTGACCATGAACTTGGCCAGGCGGGCCCCGATGTGGTGAGCAGATTTATTGCCCAGCTCGACCTTATCCAGCCCGAACAGGATGTCTAAGGTGCTGACTATCGGTCTGGCGTTCAAAGGGGTCTTTGCAAGTGGAATAGTCGCAATCAGCAGGGTTACGAGATAGCTGAGTGAGGCTGGATAGCCAGGGGTGAGAAGGATGTTTTTGGTCACTTCGTCCATGACGTCCTGGCCGAACATGAGGAATCCAAGCACGCCCATTGAGGCGTCGACCAGAAAAGTGATTTTGTAGGTTGTTTGCAGACACGACGTATACTTTTGTGGGTGTCTCATATCTCTGTAGATATTAGGGAAAACTGCGTGGCCGCCCCATGGAGCCATGAAGATGCCAATTGACATGGGCAGCAAAGACCACTTCTCAGGCCACAACCATGTCGAGGCTGGGTGCAGCAGCGAGCCTGGGCTGTCGGCTTTATAAAACCCATCAAATAGAACAATCAACACCAGGGCAAACGTGGCGGTGATGCCCATGATGCTCGAGAAACTCAACACTCGCAGCGGTAAAAAGCAGGGGGGAGTCAGTAGTGCAAAAGCAACGAATTTCCATTGTAACTGAGAAATCGAGGGAATGAGAGAATGCAGTGAGTCTGAGAAGAGAACCACCAACGACACCCCGGCACCCATGAGCTCGATAGTGAAGAGCATGGACACCAGGATACGGGCTCGCGACCCAAAGGCAGCGTAGGCCACGTCGGCATAGGTGACAATGGTGCTGTCGGTATCAAGACACTTGGCCAGCAATTTGGCAGAATAGAACGTAGAAAGCGCCGAAATAACCAGTAATGCAGAACCAATGATCCAGCCGGCGTACCTGAACCCCAGGGGAAGGGCCAGGAGGCCAATGCCAATGAGGACATTGACCGAGTTGAACACCGTCTGAGGCGCTGTGGACTGGCCTGCAATGACAGTGGTGATATGGCCCTCCTCGTCTTCTACTTTGTGGATGATGACAGGATCCTGATCTGTGCCTGTCGCAATGGCCTGAGACTCACCGAGAATGTGCACTCCTTCGTCAGGCAGCGCGGTATACATGGACAGTCTGCGGGATCGCGGGTGTCGGCGGTTGTGAGTAGGGATGTTCAAGTAGCCCGCGCCGCTGGTCGAGGTGCTTTTATAGGAGCCGTAGATGGACTCATTATGGCGAAGTAAAGGGTCGGTCTGCGAGGTCTCGGTGCCGGTGCCGGCAGTGGTCATCTCGTCGTCATCGATATAGCTCGAAGACTCATAATCGTCCTCGTCAATAACATCAGTGAAGTCTCCACCATCATCGAAATGGGGCCGGAATCGAGAAGCGAAGCTGGAAGGGATCACCGGCGAGCCCGTCTCGTCGAAAAACGATCTCTGTCGCGAAATCTCGCTGGGCGGCTCGATAGCCAGAAACGACTGTGCTCTCGTGTACGACGAGGCGAAATGCTCAATGGAATTAATGCCGCCATTGCCATTAAAAAAACTTGATCTTCGCGAGCTGGCCAGATGGCCGGGCCCGAGACCGCTACTAGGGGTGCTCAGCGTGCCCGCCGTTCCCAGACCACCCGAGTTAGCACCAGACCCATTGCGGTCTGGCGACGAGGGGCCCGACGAGCTCATACCTGGCATCTTCCCGCGAGGGTTCTATTATTCCTTCCAGACGGACGGCCTTGACCGGTCTACAACATGCGTTAGTAGTGGTGCCGAGGGGGGGGTGGGCCTCCGGCGGCCGGGGCGCTGCCCCGGACCCCGCTGCTCCTGCTGCGCAGGAGGCTGCTCCCGGTAAAGGAGCCCTACTCGAGCGGAGCGAGAGGAGCCACGGGGTCGGGGGCAGCGCCCCGGCCGCCGGAGGCACGCCCGTCGAGCACGGGACCTACCGAGAAGCTGGGAGCTGATAACGCAGGGCAAGTAGTGGAGAAACGCGAAAATTTCGCAAAGCAATGAAGCCAACAAGTGGAAAAGGCGAACAGTGAGTGCCGAAAGCGGAGCAGAAGTCAGAGAGAGAGCGAGGGTGGTGCGCGAAGTGAATTGGGAGGACCACAACAGGGGAAAGACGGTCTAGCTATAACAGCAGAATGGCTATGATTTGGCTGCCGTTCATTCTAAGTGAAGATCGGCGATGAAAGGAGACCGCGCTGCACACTCTAAAACATTCTGTTTCGGGTGCTAACCTAACATCGGCGAGAGATTAGATAAGAAGTGTCTCTCTCTGATAACGGCCGCGTGCCGGCAGCCAGCCAGCCGTTCTCGAGCAGGCATTTTCAGGGGTAGCCCGCGCCCCGCCCCCACCGGGACCTTCACCGGACCCCACTACCCCAGCCTCCGCCCTGGACGACCGCCCTGACCAGCCAGTCTGCCTGGCGGCCCTGGGCCCGTCTGGCCGGGCTCGATTCCAGCTCGCCAGCGGACCGCTTAGTCTTCCACTTTCAGCGCTCTACACCCACATTGCATTGCATCGACGGCTGCTAGTCGACCAGTGCCCCCCCTTATCAGGCCCTCCTCAGCCAACCGCTGCTGCCGGGGAAGGTCCGGGGCGGCGCCCCGACCGCCGGGGGCGTGGGCGGACCCACACTCCTTTAGTGGCATGGGGGCATCGGAATCTTGTATGCGCGCCATGAGCGAGGGTTGAACAGCCGTGAAGTGAGCCTCTGGAAGATGCGACGGGACGACCGACCTGAACGAAACGAAGTTAATGAGCAGCAGGGACGTGGCGAATAACAGAGGAGCGGACGGCGAGGATCCGCGGACGCCGGTGGACCCGAGCGTGAGGTACCGCAACCCGAGTTTTGGGCTGTGGCTGTGGGGCCCGCTGGTTCCTGCGAACGACTGTAAGCCCTGTTTGTACGGGCTGACTGCGACGCAACTGGGCGCTGGGCTGGCGCTGTGGTGGTTTCCCGGCCGCAAGCAGATTCCCGGACGACGGCTGTGGGTGACCCGGTCTATCAGGACTGTTGGGGTGTTGTCAGGCTCGTATTTGATGCTGCTGGCGGCGCTGGAACTGGTGCGACTGCAACTGCCGACGGATCCCTGGCAGCAGGACGCAGCCCGAGCACGACAGGAAGCTATAAGAAAGGGCCAGAAACCTTCGTTCTGGCTCGGGCCTAAAGGGTACCGGGCAGTGGAATACAAGGAATGGAAGAGGCGGATGGATCAGGCGCTGAATCGAGCCAGAGCCGCTGGCAAAACCGTCAGCGTAGCCAAAGAAGTGCACTCGGAGATCAGAGAGAACAACCGACAGCTGTCTCGCAAGATCCTCGAGGACCTAACGCGCGAGAATGAGCAGGATCCGCAAACAAGAGAAAACAAAGCATTAATAGAGCTCAAAGAGGAAGAGGGGCATGAAATCATCGACCCCGCCACCACTCGGCCCGACTCCAAAACATATTTCAACAACAGCCCCTCTGCATCTTCTGGCATTCATGGTGCCAGCAATAACAAGAACAATCATAACAGCCCGGACTCAGGGAAGCCAGATCTGCTCAGCAAAGAGTCGCTTCTGGCGGCGCTGGACTCGCTGTCGAAAAACAAGCCCAAGGGCTGGGACGCCCTGGAACAGTGGGAAAACCTGTGCCGCCAGACCGACATCGCGGTGCGCATCATGCCCCATTCCCGCGGCATCCAGGACGTCGGCGACGCCGACGACAATGCACTCCGCATCAACCTCACCATCGACGACTTCACTGAGCCCGAAGCCCCGAGGATATCGGACGACGCCGCGGGCTCGGGCACTCCATAGCATAAATGTACATACACACACCATGCCGGTCCCGCCTCCGGCGGCTGGGGCGCTGCCCCAGACCCCGTGGCTCCTCTCGCTGCGCTCGAGGAGGGCTGGCGGCATCCGCGATGGGGTGCGGCCGTCTTTCGGAATGAACTGACCCTCCCACAGCTCATCGATGACGGCCGCGGTGAGGGAGAGGATGGTTAGCTTATTTTGAGGAAGCGGTCCATGACTCCGCGCGACTGGCGTGAAGAGGAGTGCGGTTTTCGCGGGCTCCGTGAGGAGGGGTGTGGGGACGGCCGGGTCTTCTCGAAATTGGTGACGGCGACGTTGAGGAGGCGCACGTTGAGCTTTTCGCCTGGTCGCGCTGTTGACAGCTGGGTGTAAAGGTCGAGAACGCTGTCTTGGAGGAGCTTGCGTGACAGCGTGTCGAAGGTGAGCGGTGTCGGGTCTGGGGATGCTGCTGCGATGGAGAGCATGTCGTCGAAGATGTAGGGGGAGAGGCGGCATGATCTGGACTTGCGCACCGAGTAGGGGTTGCTGTCTCCACGACTCATTGTCAGCCGAAATGTGCTGGGGTACACTCGCCAGGTGAACTCTGTCGAATCCATGAGGTCAGCGTGTACTTGGAACAGGAGTGAGTTGAGGAGCTGAACTAATGCCTCCTTCAGGGCCGGTAGCGTGTCTATGCGTTTATATGTGTCTTCAATTGAGATCTGACTTGGAATGTCGCTGGCCTGCTTCACCGGGCTGTTATCCATGCCATGCAGCAGGTCCCAGAGGATAGTTGCTTGTTTTGAGCCAAACAGGCGCACAAAGTCTGTCTTGTTTCTCTTCGTTCGCACCTCGTGCACGGTTAGCGACTTCTTGAGATGGAGGTCCATGAGCTCGAGCCTCGCGTCTCTGTTAGCAGGATCATCGACATCAACGGGTGCTGCTGGTGATGCTGGAGCCTCTGTGGAAGAGTTCTTTTCTGGTGGAGGTGTTTCCGGTCCCCCGGGCCCCGTGGTTTCAGTGTGTTCCGGGACTTCTTCTCCTTTTACCTGATCGGCTGGCTCTACTGATGCCTGCACTTGATCATGTTTTATATTCTCTACTTCACCTTCAGGGTGCTGTCTAATCCGAGCTGTAAATACACTGCCGGCTGGTTCTCTGGCCATATCCTCAGCTATGCGCCCGACTGTCTTCCATCCGAAGCCGGGGATACGAGATACAGGTCTCGAATCTAGATAATCCTGAACTGATTCTGAGAGCACTATTGTGAGCCCATTAGGCTTGTTCAGACCACAGACCATTTTAGCAATAGTTTTATTAGGACCCACGCCAATCGAGCAGTTGTATCCCAAGTCGAGACTGAGGCGTTCCATGACGTAAGAGGCCAATTGACCGCCAATATAGCTCCGCAGATGGTCTTCGCTGTCTGTAAACGTAGGCAGAGAATTGTCTTTGTCGGGCGGAAATATCTTGGCCTGCACGTTGAAGAAGAAGTTGTCGCAGAAGAACGGATCAGCAGTAGCAGCACCAGTCGCACTCTCGCCGTCGGTCATAAACAAGTATACGCCCTCGGGTACGTCATCGCTCACCTCGTCATTGCTCTGTCTGATGATATCGAGCAAACCTGTATTGCGCAGATTCTCCATATTATAGTCTACCACACGGGACAGATCGACCCTGATCTCTTCCAGGCCCAGTCGCTCCATAGGAACAGAGCCACCGAATAGCCCCGACACAAAGTCAAGGATCCTCTTTCCCTCTGCCCGGTACTTTGCCAAGCTCTCGCCATTGACCAGCCTGATATCAGGGAACTGCTTCACTGCCTCGCTGACAGTGCCCAGCTTCTTGATGCCCATCCGGCGAGCAGGATACGACAATGTGGCAATGCAGTTCTTCTGGTACACGATAAACGGCACGTCCCCGGCTAGACTCGGGTCGAAATGCTGCTCCACGGCACAGTAAAAGGCGTCCAAATCCATGGACATGACCACCTTCGACATGGTGCCCGACATTGCGAGGAAAAAAGTCAAGAACTCACACTTTCAAAGCAAGATTACATCCCACCTGCCGATCTCTGATTACTCCTACAGATCTTACATACATCTCACATATCTATGCAGGAACTCGGCCCCGCTGCCGCACCCCTCCTCAGCCCACCCAGCCCAACCAGAGCCCAATTAGAGGTTCTTCTAGCCTCTGGCGACCGGACCCTGCCCGGATCCATAGTCCTCGCTGCTCGAGCGCGATGCCCGGGACAGCCCCCCTCCCCTCGACCTAAACTCGCAGAGCCACGGGTCCGGGTCTCAGAAGTCCCCCGCGCCTAAAGCGGCCGGGCTCTGCCCGGACCCCTAGTGCTCGCTGCGCGTGCGCCCCTCCTGGTACTGGCGCTCCTCGAGCGGAGCTCGAGGAGCTACGGGGTCCGGGGCAGCGCCCCAGCCGGCGGAGGCACGGACGTGGCAGCATGAGACCCTGTCGATCTGCGCGCCGAGGAGCAGGGAGATGTGCAGATCCACGCGCGACCGGTGGGCATGGCACGTCCATAATTTTGAATTAACGAGCCGGCGCAGCGAGGGGAGCGGGAAATATATATCATGGAAACGAAGAGTACCATATGGGCTCCTGGGTCGAGACCTGGGGCCCGGATCCTTTATAGCGATATCATGCGGTATCAAGGTCTCCGCGGCCAGCCCCCCGGTCGCTCGCTCCCAAGGTCCACAGGCACAGCACCTGAGCTCGGCTTCACTGTCATCATTGCTCCGATAACAAGCACTACGACAACTCAACCTGCCAAACTCTGGACACCAGTAGCTCGCCGAAGCACAACCAGCCCACCTCTGCCTGCTAGCCCCATTCCCGACCTGCTTCGAATCTCAGACCCTGTAGATAGTGTCGACTAGCCGTTCGCTCGATTGACTGCTTCTCCAGACTCCAGTTCTTGAGTCGCCCGCCATTTCCCGTCGATATCGCAACATCGGCCTCGCACCAGAAACCCCATAACCAGCTAAGGGCCTGCCTGTCGTCTCCACAATGGCTGCTGCTCGAAAGAAGACCATGCTCAAGGTGATCATCCTGGGCGACTCCGGCGTCGGAAAGACCTCGTTGATGTAAGTGATGCAGAACGGCCTCCGGCAACTCGGGCGCTGCCCTGGACCCCCGTGGCTCCTCTCACTACGCTCGAGGAGGGCTTTGATAGGCCACCTATCGCGGAGCGTCAGCCTCCTCGAGCGCAGCGAGAGGAGCCACGGGGTCCGGGGCAGCGCCCCGGCCGCCGGAGGCGACTTTCCTCCCCCCGGACAGAACTAACGAACGCAGGCAACAGTACGTGAACAAGAAGTTCTCGACCCAGTACAAGGCCACGATTGGCGCCGATTTCCTGACCAAGGAGACATATTTGGACGACCGCCGGGTGGTGATGCAGATCTGGGACACTGCTGGCCAGGAGCGGTTCCAGTCGCTGGGCGTGGCCTTCTACAGAGGAGCAGACTGCTGTGTGCTGATGTACGATGTGAACAATGCCAAGTCGTTCGAGGCGCTGGAGAACTGGAGAGACGAGTTTCTGATCCAGGCCAACCCCAGCGACCCCGACTCGTTCCCGTTCGTGGTCATTGGAAACAAGATTGATGTCGAGGACTCGAAGCGAGCTGTGACCACGAAACGTGCCCAGGCCTTCTGTGCCTCGAAGGGCAACCTGCCCTACTTCGAAACCAGTGCCAAAGAGGCCACTGGCGTCGAGCAGGCCTTCGAAGTGGTCGCCCGCAACGCGCTGCAGCAGGAGGACGCCCAGGACTTCAGCCAGGAGTACTCGGACGCTATTAATATCAACCTCGACTCCGAGACTTCCTCCTGCGCCTGCTAGTGCTCCTGCGCTCGCCCCCGCCAACCCCCTCTAGATCGCTGTTTATGACCTTTTTGCGCCCGACCCGCCGCCGCCTTGCTTGTTCTCTATTTTATCTTGTCTTAATTTATGCCATTTCATCCTACCCTCCGCCTCCGGCCACTCGCACTCCCTGGCACCTCTAGCAGGCTCCTCGATTGCGGGAGGCTCGGCGGTCCTCTGGGTTCGTGAGGAGAGACGTGCCTCCGGCAGCTGGGGCGCTGCCCCAGACCCCGTCGCTCCTCTCGCTGCGCTCGAGGAGGGCCACTCCCGGGGAGCTGGTTCCTGTCTGGGGGCACTTTCCGTAAGGGGAGAGGTGCCTCCGGCAGCTGGGGCGCTGCCCCAGACCCCGTGGCTCCTCTCGCTGCGCTCGAGGAGGGCCTCTCCTAGGGAGCTGGTTCCTTTCTGGGGGCTTTGGGGCCTCGAGGGTGATGTGCCCCAGAGTTGCTCCTCCAGCGCAGGACCGCACCCGGGGACTGATTGCGTGTCGAGGAACTGAGATTTCTTGGGACGTGGGTCCCTGCGGCGGCTCAGGTGCCGTCCCGCACCTCATGGAGCGAGCGGTTCTCCTGCGCCCGACCCCGTCGGTGAGACACCTTCCCCAGCCCGTCACCGCTCGGGGTGCCTCCTCGAGCTATTCTTGAGGAGCCACGGGGTCTGGAGACAGTGCCCTAGCGGCTGGAGGCATCCCGAGGTATCTCCCAGACCCTGGCGGATAGTACACCTGGTCCCGGGCTCATCCACACCTCTCTCCGGGGGGTGGCCCTCGTCGAGCACAGCGAGAGGAGCCACGAGGTCTGGGGCAGCGCCCCAGCTGCCAGAGGCACCCCACGCCCGACTCCGGAAGCGAGGGCAGCGCGGCCGGAGGCGCTCCGAGGACAGGCTGGGCTCGAGGACTAGGGCCGTCGGGTCCGACGCTATCAGGCGTAGCCTAACTCTAAGTTGATCCGACCCCGGTTTATGCTCCCCGGAAAGATCCCAATCTGGACGCCAACCGTATCTGGAACGAAAACGCGTGGAGACACCCCGGATTTCTGGCCCCTTTCGCCCGGCTGCGGCGTGCCGGACCGATGGAGCTTTGAAATATCGTGACATGTTCTGGCTATCTCGGCTCTGCTGTCCATCATTGCCTCTTCGGCGTGTTTCTGTTTCAGCGGCTGTCTATAGTTTATTTACCTTGGTCGAATTTTGAGTGTTAACACAAATACATATAAATATACAGCCTGGCCCGGTTCTCCAGGTTCGACTGTATTCAGATCTCCAGATTTCCAGATACAGATAGGTCTGTGTAAGTGTTAGGCGAGGCCTCGGCTGGCTGGGTTCGCGGGGAGAGTGCCTCCGGCGGCCGGGCTCCGCCCAGACTGGGTTATGTTCGCTTCGCGAGCTACCGGCTCTGGTGGTGTCTGGTACGGAGTGGGTGGGACTGGTACTGGTTGTTCTGGTCGCCTTCGTTCCATTTCCCCGGTATATCTGAAGTGCATGGCAGGTGCTGATCCTGGCATATTTGTGCTGCACGTCGCAGTGAGCTTTTCGTTGGGAAGCTTCGAGGGTTCAGATGGTATTCAACAAATGCACCGTCCGGCTGGCGGTCGTGGGATCGTGCCGGATAGGCTGGCAGTGTGACACTAGCTGGCTCATGTCGTCGCACAGTGGGATTGGAGACCGGTGTCGCTGCCGTGACGTTGCCGGCAGCAAGAGCCGCAACTGTGGCAGCGCTGGTAGAGACCGGCCGAATTGCCTAGATGCTCGCTAGCTCTCGTTCCCCGATGCCTAGGTCTGCGAAGATCAGTTTGCTAACTGGACATAGAAATAGAAATAGCTAGCTGGTTTGGCATTGATTGAGTTAGGTGAGTAAACAAACGGCATGTGGAGTTTCCGGATCTCCAGATCGCATTGCTGCCTTATGTGAACAGTGGATATACCTAGTGGATAAACCCTGTGGCTATGGCCAGTGGTTGTATCCAGTGGCTGTTTGCTACTACCTCCAGCTCCAGCTGGGACCCAGTGACCACAGATCAGGGGCCGGTTTCAGCGCCGATGCTCGCAGTTGCTAGGAGATAAGCCGCCTGAAATACATGCAGCTTGCTGATTGGATGGCCCTTGAATTTCTGGATGTGCATCCCCCTGAAATCACCCCCTGAACTTCCAACTGAATATCAACTGAATATCACCTGAATATCAGCGGTGGGGGTCCTGGGGCCTGACGGGGGTCAAAAGTCATTCGCAGGCTCGGATCGAGGACTGTGGACTGCAACGAACTGTGAAGTAACTGGGAATTGCGCTGCCAGATCAAAAGGTCAAACGTTTGGCCGTTTTTGGCTATCTTTTGAGTTTATGGGCTGGGGTGGATACTGCACAATTATACTTTCTTTCGTCACGAGCGAGCGTTCCGCAAGTTCTATGTCTAATTATCCGATGTCATAGCAGCTATGCGGGATTCGCGTTCTCCTGCTGAGGTTTACGTCCGGTAAGACCTGAAAAATGGCGTCGTATCTGCATGTCCTCGATGCACAAATTTACTCTCTGGGAAATATTTCGGTCGATCTCTTGAATGGCTGCATTACTACGCCGGAGATTCCATTCGAAGCGGTCTGCCTAGATATCGCTTGTGCCTGGCTCGCGCAAGAACTGGGGTTGACGCTCGAACCGTTTTTTTCGTTGGCTAACTGGAGTTGCAGATTTTTATTTTGGTTTTTCGGTTTTTGACTTGTTTCCATATCCATTGAGTGAGCTGTAATAATGACCGTAGCCGAATCCCACGTTGTCCACGCTCGTCATACTCCTCAGGCGTTTTTTGAGTAAGTTTGTTCAGGAAGCGAGCTCGAGCTCAGAGGCCAGGGTGAATTGCGGTGCTTGATCTGTCTCTGCCGTTGATTTGGATATTGAATAGACGGTTAAGCGGCAGTATGATTGATGGCTAGATGATAGAGTGATTGGCTAGCTGAGAGTGATTCGGCAGCTGAATAGCCGAGAAGCTGGCCTGGCTATCTTGATTCAGAACTAACTCTCCTAGTAAACACCCTGGAAAGACCCATCTCAACTCTTTTGATCACTACAAAGAACTTTATAGAGAGTCGATTGAGAACCCCGACAAGTTCTTCGGCAATGCTGCTAGAGAACTATTGAGTTGGGATAGAGACTTCAAGACCGTCAGCTCTGGTGGATTCGAGCACGGTGATGTTGCTTGGTTCTTGGAGGGTCAGCTGAATGCTTCATACAACTGTGTCGACAGACATGCTTTTGCCAATCCTGAAAAGGTCGCTCTTATCTACGAAGCCGACGATGCTAAGGACTCTCGCAATGTTACTTACGGCGAATTGCTTAGACAAGTTTCCAAGTTGGCCGCTGTTCTGACGTCGTTCGGCGTTGGCAAAGGAGATACTGTGGCTATCTACTTGCCCAACATCCCTGAAGCCGTCATTGCTCTTCTGGCAGTGACCCGTATAGGTGCCATTCACTCTGTCATTTTCGCCGGTTTCTCCTCTGGCTCGCTCAAGGATCGTATCAATGACGCCAAGTGCAAGGTTATCATAACCAGTGACGAGGGCCGTCGTGGTGGTAAGACGGTCTATACCAAGAAGATTGTAGATGAGAGTCTCAAGAATGCTCCTTCAATCGAGAAAGTGCTTGTCTTCAAGAGAACTGGATCCGAGATCCCTTGGACTGAGGGCCGTGATTTCTGGTGGCACGAAGAGCTCGACAAACAGCGTGCTTACTCTCCTCCTGTTTCTGTCAGCTCCGAGGACCCCCTCTTTTTACTATATACTTCGGGTTCTACTGGCTCTCCAAAGGGTGTTGTACACTCTACGGCAGGATACCTTCTTGGTGCTGCTCTCACCGCCAAGCATGTATTTGATATTCAGGAGAATGATATTCTTTTTACGGCAGGTGATGTCGGTTGGATCACTGGTCACACCTATGCTCTCTATGCACCTCTTCTTCTCGGTGCTACTAGTGTCATCTTTGAAGGCACTCCCGCTTACCCCAACTTGTCGCGTTACTGGCAAATTATTGAGAAGTACAGGGTGACTCAATTCTATGTTGCTCCCACTGCTTTGCGTTTGCTCAAGAGAGGCGGTGAAGAGTTCATTACTGGCCACGACCTGTCCTCATTAAGAACTCTTGGTTCTGTCGGAGAGCCTATTGCCGGTGAAATCTGGGAGTGGTACCACGAGTTGATCGGTAACAGTGGATGCCACATTGCCGATACTTACTGGCAGACTGAGACTGGCTCCCATATCATTGCCCCTCTTGCTGGTATCAGTCCTATGAAGCCTGGTAGTGCCTCGTTCCCTATTTTCGGTATCGACCTGGCCATCATTGACCCTGTTACTGGAAAGGAACTCGTTGGCAATGATGTCGAGGGTGTTCTAGCTATTAAGAAGCCCTGGCCCTCGCTTGCTAGATCTGTCTGGGGTGCTCATCAAAGATACCTCGATACCTACCTCAAGCCATATCCAGGGTTTTACTTTACTGGAGATGGTGCTGCTCGTGACCACGAAGGATTCTACTGGATCCGTGGCCGTGTTGACGACGTTGTCAACGTCTCTGGTCACAGACTTTCTACTGCTGAAATCGAAGCATCTCTTATTGAGCACCACAGCGTTGCCGAGTCGGCTGTGGTCGGCGTCAGTGACGACTTGACCGGTCAGGCTGTCATTGCATTTGTGTCTCTCAAGGATGGCTTCGACCACACCCAGGAGATCAAGAAGGAACTCGTCATGCATGTCCGTAAGGAGATTGGTCCTTTCGCAGCCCCCAAGACGGTGGTGGTCATTGACGACTTGCCCAAGACTCGATCTGGCAAGATCATGAGACGAATCCTGCGTAAGATTGTATCTGGAGAAGCGGACTCTATTGGAGATATTTCCACCCTGAACAACCCTCAATCCGTTGACCAGATTATTTCTGCTGTAGACGGTCAACTAAAAAAGTAATTAAGTTAATAAACTATGAGTAATGGAGTTAATACAGTATTTTTTTGCAGCCGAGGAGCTATGATGCTGAATCAACACATCACATACATCCACCCATTAATATCAATATACACTTCTGAAGATCGGGGCCTGTCAGAGTGCAATTGCTTTACTATCTCCACCCATCTTGAAAGTCTCCCAAACAACCGCCTGGCCACAGAATCGAGTATCAAGTATTAAGTACTTCTAAGGGTATTAACTGGACCCCGCAACGCTCGGGGCGTGAGCATAGTTCCCAGGGGTGTCTCGACGTGCCTCCGGCCGTCGGGGCGCCGCCCGGGACCCCGCTGTGCTCGCTTCGCGGGGCCCTTCCCAGGAAGTCCCCATTATTGCTACTCTCACACACCACCCTCGTACCCTGATCCAGGGACTGTCCTCGTGCGCAGCGAGAGGAGCAGCGGGGTCCGGGGCAGTGCCCCGGCTGCCGGAGGCCCAGTCGGGCAGCTGGGCGCTGTCCCGGACTCCGCTAGTCCCCTCACCCCGCTCAAGGACCGGTTCCACATCTCAAAAATAGCTTGCTCCGGAGTCCAGTGCCTGTCAAGCTCTGAATTGCTCTCTCACGCAGTGAACCTCCCCTGCCCGCATCTAGCGCATATGCGCGCGGTTAAACCAGCTACGATTGAAGCTTAAATCCATCTCTATTCAATGAGTAACGCTAGGCAGGAATCCATCTCTCGGCGGGCCCTTTCTACGATTTCATTCCACACACAGACCAACGAACGACAGCGAAGCGGCCCTTGTGAGCTGCCCATTGTAAGTCAAGCCAATTGACGCTTGATGATATGGCAACGACGTCATTCTCGACAATCATTAGACCGACATCCGAATAAATAGTCCCGCCCTGCACCTGCCAACATGGCCGACATCACATTCGAACGCACCGGGCGCCCACTGCTGGCCCAGCCTGCTCCCCATTCCCGGAGTCAGACGCCGCAATTTCTCAAGCCGGCCGTTATGCCGCTGGCTGCGAACCGCGCCCGCTCGGCGTCGCCCGCCATTGGGTATGTTCTGACTGGCCTGGGGTGCGCCTTCGGCGACTGGGGCGCTGCCCCAGACCCCGTGCTCCTCTCGCTGCGCTCGACGAGGACCACTCCACCGGGAGCAGTCGCTCGCGAAGCGAACACAACGGGTCCGGGCAGCGCCCGTCTCCCCTGGCTGGATCAAGCAAGCGCATGTTGTTCTAACGGTATACAGGACGTCCCAGTTCCAGAGGCGTGTGGCCTTCGACACCTTCGACAACAAAGAAGCGACCGACTTCTCGCTGACGCTGCGGTCCAAGCACGCCGACTACGAGTACAGCCGGCTCACACGCACCATCCTTATCGGCGTGGACGACGACAAGCACTCGGAAGCCGCTCTCGAGTGGCTCATGGAGGAGTTTGTCGAGGACGGCGACGAGGTCGTCTGTTTGAGAGCTTTTGATCCGAGTAGGTAGCGGCGCGGGGCGACTAGGGACCCGGGTGTGCCTCCGGCGGCCGGGCGCTGCCCGGACCCGTTGTGCTCGCTGCGCGAGCGGCTGCTCCCGGTGGAGTGGCCCTCCTTGAGCGCCAGCGAGAGGAGCAGCGGGGTCTGGGGCAACGCCCCAGTCGCCGAAGGCGCAACAGCAAAAGCAGGGCGTGGCTAACGTGTGTCACAGGTGTGAGATTGACCCAGGGCATGGCGCTCGAGGAGCGCCAGTACAGGTTCGAGGGCGAGCGGTTTCTGAGACAGATTGTGCACAAGAACGTGAACGGCAAGAAGCTTTCGCTCGTGGTGGAGTTTCCCGTCGGCAAGGTCGAGGACATGATCCACCGCATGATTCAGATCTACGAGCCGGCCATTCTCGTGGTCGGCACACGAGGTCGTTCTATGGACGGGTTCAAGGGGTTGCTATTGCCAGGCTCGGTGTCGAAATACTGTCTGCAGCACTCGCCAGTGCCTGTGATTGTAGTGCGAGCCACCCGGAAGCTGGCCAAGCGCAAGGCCAAGCGAGACGCAGACCCTGCTCGACGCGCCTATCGCGAAATGCTCTACCAGGCCCAGTTGCCAGCTATGAAATTGTATCCCCAAGGCAGTACTGGTAAGAAGCTGGCGCCCACGATTCCCGCCTTTCTTCGTCCAGACAGCTACGGCAGTCGCTCCGCCACGCCGTCGCGGCCATCCACGCCCATTCAGCCGTTTAGAACGAGATAGTCACGACACAAACACGAAGCGAAGCACGGAGCAAATCACGGAGTGACACATGGAGCGAAGCACAGGGCGAAGCACGGAGCTGAGCACGGAACTGAGCACGGAACTAATCACAGAGCTAAGCACTCACAGTGAAGCACGGAATGAAGTTCGATTTGATGCACACTGAGACTGTGGTGCGAATACTGGCACTGTCAGGGTGAAAAGACATAGATCAGCAGACGGGTGACGTCACAGTCTTCCGATGGCATAGATATCAGGTCGTCCACGGACTGGAGTCAGATCATGTCTCCGGCTGGTAGGGCTCCATGTCGTACTTGCGATGTATGATGAAAGGCTCGTTGATGGCATCACGGAATGCTTTGGCTTTGGTAGAACCCCAGCCGTGGATAATCTCCACGTTCTCACCGCCGTCGAGCATGGCGTTTTTCAGGCTGCCATAATTGGCCACGAGAGTGACCGCGTCTGTTTTGTTGATACTGGATCTGGAGATGCGGTTCATGACCTCGATGAGCTGCTCTTTATACGACTCTTTCTTCTGGCCAGAGATGGCTGAAGCAGTGGCGTTTTCCAGTTGTTTCAACAGAGAAAGATATTTGCCCGCTTCCTCCATGCTCCAGGTAATGATCATTTGTAGACCGGCTCTGAGCGAGATGATGTCCAGTTCCTGAAGAGCAGGCGCTGGATTGTCGACGTCCACGAGCACCAGTAGAACCCGATGCTCAAACGCTTTGTTCAGCTGCTGGATGCGTTTATATATATATTCCTTGTGAATGTTGTGATATTTAATAGAGAGAAATAGCACGCATGAGTTGTGGCCTGTGACAAAGTCGGCCACAATGTCGTCCATGTAGTAGCCGACTCCCTTGATATGTTTGAGCACGGGATTCTGTCTCTGTTTTTTCACGTTTACAATTATGCTAGTGGTAGAAGATCTACCAACTGATGTCGGTTTGGACGATGCTCCAGAGGCCGCTCCGGAGGTCGATCCGGAAGTTGCTCCAGAGGTCGATGGGCCCGCCGGCCGGTCATTCCTCGAATAATTATAGCCGTTGGGATACGCAGCAGCTGCCCTTCCAGACGGACCTGGCACCGACGATGCAGCGTATGTCCGTTTACTGGCAGAACTGGCCGAACCGGCATTGGCCGATGATCCAGAACTTGGAACAAAGGCAGGAGCAGGGCTTGCACCAGCACCAGAACCAGCAGAAGCAGAAGCAGAAGCACTAGAACCAGCCGCGACACTAGCACTGGAGCCAGTGACACTACCGGCTATAGCAGCAGCTCTTTTATCAGATCCGGAAGAGGACCCTCCAGAAATGGCGCCACTGCCACCACCACTGCTGGATGCACTCGTCTGGCTCTGTGGCTTACTCTTGCCAGAATTGGCGCCCGAACTGCCACTGCCGGACTGTCCTCTAAGAGCAGCGGCAGCTCGCAGGATCGCAGCAGCTCTGTCGGACTCCATTTATCCTCTAGCAATGGCAGCT
Source organism: Sugiyamaella sp. yHKS617 (assembly GCA_030580325.1). NCBI lineage: Eukaryota > Fungi > Ascomycota > Dipodascomycetes > Dipodascales > Trichomonascaceae > Sugiyamaella > Sugiyamaella sp. yHKS617. The sequence continues at coordinate 33,475 of JAKTSR010000042.1, read as the reverse complement.
GTGGTAACGATCGATAACGACATGAGCATCTCGCACACTTAGCATACCATACCATACAGCATGACAAAATATGCCGGTAACCGCCTCCACATATGCTGCTACAGCTTGATCTAAGTGCAGGCTGGATCCAGCAGCGAAGAGCCTGTGATTACCTCCCCCGACCTGTGAAATTTGGCAAAATGGCCGAGTCCGGACAAACCACCAGCAGTGAGTAGACCAGGGCTGACCCTCCACTCTTACAATTCGCCCTGAGCAAGTCTAGGATCACCGAATCCGCGGGGAGAACCTCCGCGCCCTACCCTCCCTGTGCCAGAGCAGCTACTAACCCACTCAGTTGATCTGGCCTCTCTCACGCCCCAGCAGCTGGCCGAAGTAAAACAGCAATTGGAACAAGAAGTGGACCACTTGAGTGAATCGTTCCAGAAACTAAGGCAGGCACAAGCCAAATTCCAGGAATGCGCTGACACCGTCAAAAAGACCTCTGAGCCCGAGAACGAGGGTACGTCGACGGCTTCACAGAACCCGGGGACACCTCCCGCAGCCGGGGCGCTGCCCCGGACCGGTGGCTCCTCTAGCTACTCTCGAGAAGGCCTCCGCCGGGATTGGTGCTCGCGAAGCGAGCACAGCGAGGTCCGGGGCAGCGCCCCGGCCGCCCGGAGGCATCCCACGCCCCACGCAGCAGCATCAACTAACGACTGGCAGGAAAATCCATCCTGGTACCGCTCACATCTTCGCTCTACGTGCCGGGCAAGATGTCGGACATTGAGACTTACATGGTGGACGTCGGCACAGGGTACTATGTGGAAAAGGTACGCCGCATGGAGGGGGTTCCGCCTCCGGCGGGGCTGGGGCGCTGCCCCAGACCCCGTTGTGCTCGCTTCGCGAGCCATTGGCCGGGGTCAGGACGATGTACTAACGGGCGGGCAGAAGTCTGATGATGCCGTCAAGTTCTTCAATGGAAAAGTGGCCACGCTGAGCAGGAACCTGAAAGATCTCGAGACTGTCGTCAACGGCAAGGTCTCGAACCTGCGGGCCGTAGAAGGGGGTGAGTCTGGCTGGGCGAGGGCCTGCGGCGGCCGGGGCGCGGCCCCGGACCCCGTGGCCCATCTCGCTCCGCTCCACCGGGAGAGGCGCTCGCGAAGCGAGCACAACGGGTCCGGGCAGCGCCCGGCCGCCGGAGGCGAGTGGGAATGCTAACAATTCGCAGTGCTGCAGCAGAAAATCGCCGCCGCCAGTGCAGCGCCAGCTGCTAAATAGTACCAGGTGGACCTGAGCGGGACTATGTATGTATGTAATATAATGACATCGAGAAGCGCTTCGCATGCTTGCTCCCCGGACCAGACGTTCTGGCCCCGATTCGAGCGCAGCGAGAGGAGCCGGGGTGTCTGGTGCCGGAGACGCGCCCGTCGGTCAGTTCGAGCTGGGTGTGGGCTGCTGGATGTTGCCGCTTTTCGTCTCTCGGGAGTCCAGCTGGATGGTGACCGGGCCATCGTTTACGAGAGCCACGTCCATCGTGGCCCCGAAGACACCGTCGCCGACGCTCCTCCTGCCGCCAGGGAGGCCCTTGGCCACCTCGTCGAGCACCCTGTTATACAAGGCCCGAGCGTGGTCTCCTTTGGCTGCGGCATGGAAGTCGGGCTTGGCTCCCTTTTTGGTTTTAGCCAGGAGTGTGAACTGCGACACTGTCAATAGTTAGCGCCTGCGGTTGGGATGCTTGGCTCCGCGGTTTGCGGGTGGCCCCCCGCTGCCGGGCGCTGCCCGGACCCATGGTGCTCGCTTCGCGAGCCATCACCCCGGTGTTGCAGGCTGCTCCTGGGAGTGGCCCTCTCGTGCGCAGCGAGAGGATCCAACAGACTGTACTTACCACAGAGAACTTCGCCTTCTAGGTCCACGACGCTGCGCCTCCACTGAGCCGTCTCCTCCTCATCGGGCCAGAGCCGCAGTCTGAGCACCTTCTGGGCGATTTTCTCGCAGTCCGCTTCTGAGTCGTCCTGACTCACGCCCACCAGCACCAGCAGCCCTCGTCCTATCGACGATACCAATTTCGAATCTACCGTGACAGACGCGCTCTTGACTCTCTGGACCACTGCTTTCATTTTTCGTCCTGGTTATATCTATCTTGAATCTATGCCGGATCTATGCCGGATCTATGCCGGATCTATGCCGGATCTGTCCTGGATCTATGTTGGATCTATCTTAGATCTATCCTGGATCTATCTGGATCTAGAGATCTATCCTGGATCTATCTGGATCTAGAGATCTATCCTGGATCTATCTGGATCTAGATTGGATCTATCCTGGATCTTCGATCTCTACCTCACTCCCACCAGTCTATAGGCACCTTTCTCTTCTATCAGTTCCTTGGCTGGATCCAGGACCAGGCTTCATACGGCAACTTTCTCTCGGATGTCTGATCTCGGGACAGCGACTTCGTGCATATTTTGACCCCTATATGAGATGTGATTACTTCCAGACATACGCGGCAATAGTCCTCGCAGCAGGTATGCACTGGAACTACATCATGCACACTGACATACAGGTCCCTGCATGACTTGAGACAGACCCAGCTCAGAACCGAGCTCACCAGCTCAGCACAAATAGGTACAGCGCCTTCAATCCACCACCCATGGTCTCTCCATGGGTCCCACACTATGTGCACCTGAAGCTCAACAGTCTTTTGTGAGAACCACAGCCCCGGAAGAGCTCAGCATGTGCCGAAACACGGCTGGATGAGCGGACTTAGCTCTGGCCGATCGATGCCTTGCTCGCATCGCCGGCATCTATCTATAAATAACGATATAACCCCGTGAAGTACATACGACATGTACATGTAAATCAACACTAGCCGAGTGGCTGCTGCTTCCGAGAGCACCGAGAGGTTCCAGCAGTTGCAATGGATTCCACCATCCAGACAGTCAACGACAACATACAGTCTATCCCCGGCTACAACTATGTCATGGATGCCTGGGGAGAAGTGGCTGGAGAGTACATCGAGACCAAAGGTGAGTGAGCCTGAGACCAATGCGATCCAGATTAAGCGGGTGCCAGCGCCAGTGTCAATGCCAGTGTCAATGCCAATGCCGAATTCGAGCCCGAAGCTGTCCAAGTCACTGTCTGATTCCAGCACCCGAGCCCGTGCCTGAGCCCAGCCCCAGCTCGACCGGGGTTGCTTAACGTGGCTCTCCTCGAGCATAGCGAGAGGAGGAGCGGGGTCTGGGGCAGCGCCCCGGCCGCCGGAGGCTCTCCCCACCCGAGCTAACCGAGCAGATCCCTTTTTCGAGAAAAAGCCCAATGGCGACCAGGTGCGGAGGAAGCCACCGCCGGGGCTGAGCGAGCACGACCAGAAGATCTGGAAGCGGATCATGAAAAAGGCCTGGACCCATGACCAGTGTTTTCTGGGTTTGTTCTGGCTGCAACTGGGCCTTGGGTCTGCGCCGCTAGCAGCGCTGATTCCTGTGATAGGGCCTATGTGTATGTACGCGGTGCACTATCGGCTCGTGTCGCTTGCTGACGAGCTGCGTGTGCCCATTGACATCCAGTCCAAGATGTCGGCCAACATTCTGCTGGATTTCATAATATCGCTGTTCCCAGTATTAGGCAGCATCTTCTGCTGGATCAACGCCTGTTCCACCAGAAACGCTGCCTTGATAGACAGTTTTCTGCGCAAGCGTGCCCTCCAGCAGCAGCGTGAGCGAGGCGACTTCCAGCTCGTGGACCAGCGCCAGCACACTCAGCAGCGCCAGCAGCTCGAGCAGCAGCAGCGCCAGCAGCAGCGTCAACAGGCCCAGCAGCAGCAGCAGCGTCAACAGGCCCAGCGGCAACAGCAGCAGCAGCGCCAGCTGGCCCAGCAAACGTCCACTGGCCTTCCTGCTCAGCCGATTGCTCCACAGATGCAAACAACCACGACACAGCCGGTTAACTCGAAACCACCCCAAAACTACCAGCAGCAGCAGCAGTACCGCGACCAGCAGATCCGCCAATGGCAGCAGGCCCACAAACAGCCCCAGATCCCCAGCACCGCCAACGCTCCCCAGTGGCAGGCCCCGCAGCAGAACTCCAGCAAGGGCAAGAAGGGCCAGGTCGGCCAGATGGAGTCCGGCGTCTTGTAATTTATTCTCACTTTGACATTTCTGTTCCTGGGCCCTGCAGGACCCTGCGTCGGCGCCGCAGGGGGTGTGCCTCAGGCAGCCGGGCTCTGCCCGGACCCTTGGCTCCTCGAGCGCAGCGAGAGGAGGGCTTTGGCTGCGGGCGGCCGCTGGCTACGCTGAGGTGGCTTGAAAGTGGGCTCTCGCTATGCTGCTGGCTTTGCTGCTGGAGTGCGTGGGTTCAGTCCAATGAATTCTCCGGTCTGCCTGATCTGTTGCCTTATCTATATATCGATCTGAAAGTGAAACCTCCCAACACATGTGCACAACAAATTTCCAGCACCAGTGGTGTTATTTCACTGCACGCAGTCAGATCATTTCGCATCAGTCGCTCGAATCGCCAGCCTAACCCTGCCCTGACTGATTGTTGATGTGTATATATACATATATTTTCACTTTTTCTTGTTTTCTTGTTCTGCTTCCGCACAGATAACTCTTGTCCAGTCCTCACTATCAATAGATATCTTCAGAAAAACGTAAGTGAGTATTCGCAGGCGGCATCCCTTGGTGCGTGCAAAGGGAAACACTGAGATGAGAGATCAATTGAGCCGGGTCCCGACCGAGACGAGAAATTGCATGATGCATCCATCTACTGTCCGGTCAATGGTGATTCGGATTTCTCGCGCTCTGACAGTATGGCTATCGGTCAATGAGCTCGACAACGATTAATAAGGAGCGACTAGTTTCCAGCTCTTATATGGGCATGGCGATTGGAAAACGCCGGTGTCGATTTTAGACGTCAATTGAGTGGCATGTTCAATGACAATTGTAGTGGAGTGCTTGCCCATAAGTTGGCGTGCTACATTCGACCTGTCAGTGCTAAAGATCAATTGCCATGACCTGACTGTGCCTGAAAGATAAACTTCTGCCATTTGCACTCGCTGATGTATTGCTCCTCAATCCTATTTCTGGAATCACCAGTCACCCACTCAATGCTATTTCGAGTCACGCCACCCTGACTCTGTCTACCCGGCAACCCAAGTATCCGGCGGTTCCGCCTGATCTTTCGGCCATTGATCTCACCACCGATCACGCGACTGTTCTTCCTCACCGCACCTGCCAATTGATGCGTCTCGTGTCCCGCGTCTCTCCCGTTTCAGTCAGCAGCCCAACAAGCGTTCCTCTGGCGTGGCCCCTGTATGCGCTGCTCTCGCAGCGAGCACAACGGGTCCGGGCAGCGCCCGGCCGCCGGAGCCACACTCACCCCAGACAGAACCAGGTCCGGACAAACACTAACCACCGCCAGATCATGACCACCCACAAGCTCATTCTCGTCCGCCACGGCCAGTCTGACTGGAACGAAAAGAACCTCTTCACCGGTTGGGTTGATGTCAAGCTCTCCGAGGTCGGTGTCAAGGAGGCCACCCGTGCTGGTGAGCTGCTGAAGGAGTCGGGTCTCAAGCCTGACATTCTCTACACCTCCAAATTGACCCGTGCTATCCAGACCGCCAACATTGCTCTTGACAATGCTGACCGTTTGTTTATCGATGTCAAGCGTAACTGGCGTTTGAACGAGCGTCACTACGGTGCTTTGCAAGGTAAGGACAAGGCTCAGACCTTGGCCCAGTACGGCAAAGAGCAGTTCATGACCTGGCGTCGTTCCTTCAACGTGCCTCCTCCTCCTATTGAGGACTCGTCTGAGTTCTCTCAGGCCAACGACGAGAGATACAGCGACGTCCCCAAGGACGAGCTCCCCAAGACTGAGTCTCTTGAGCTGGTCATCAAGCGTCTGTTGCCCTACTGGAAATCCGATATCTCCAAGGACCTCCTTGCTGGCAAGACCGTCATTGTCGTTGCCCACGGTAACTCTTTGAGAGCCCTTGTCAAGCACCTTGACAACATCTCTGACGAGGAGATTGCCGGCCTTAACATCCCCACCGGTATTCCTCTTGTCTACGAACTCGACGACAACCTCAAGCCCGTCAAGAAGGCCGAGTACCTCGACCCCGAGGCTGCTGAGGCCGGAGCTGCTGCCGTTGCCGCCCAAGGCTCTAAATAAGCCCATTATTAATACAGGTTTTTATACAGAGAACAGAATGCCTCCGGCATCTGGGCCGCTGCCCCAGACCCTGTTGTGCTCGCTTCGCGAGCATTCTGGCCGATGACCCCGCAGAGTGAACATTTCACTTCCTATGGAATATGTACATTTCGTACGTGAGCGAGGGGCATGAGCGAATTGGCCAGCAGAGAAGAAGCTTATGAGGGTTTCTGACGTCCGATGTTAACTTGAATTAAACCCGAAGACCGATATGATATGCAACAGTCACGAAGCATCCCTCCTGAACGTTTATATATATATATATAATATATATATATATATATATATATATATACATGTGTAAGGTGCTCGTCTAATGTTACTTGTCACTTTCTCACTAAGTCATTACTCTTTTGCGTCGATATTGGCTGTATCCCTCTATTCTAGTATTTTTAACCGGCCCTTCAATCCGTTAGTGATAGAGATGTCATCGACCTGGCAAGTTCAGCGTTATTATGAGGCCCTCAATTGTACACTAACATACATTTTGAGGCATTGGTGAGGCACTTCGACTAACACGAGTAAATTCACGCCAGGTATGAGCTCACCGTCGGCTGGGTTAGTGTTCCCTGAGCCAGGAACGGGAAGAGCATTAAATGAAAAATATCCGCGACCCTAAGGAGCTTCTGCAAAGAATCAAAGCTGAATATAAGTATCTGGATTCTATCGAATGGAAATTTGGTGAGGAAATTTGGTCTCAAGACCCTCTGTGTGTGATGGAAATCGATCAGGAGCTGGAATGAAAAATTGAGCTCGAATCTCTTTTTAACGGTCTAGTTAACCCGACTGTAAATCCTTTGTTCAATCCTCAAAGACAGCGATTCAAAGAGCGCCTCAATATCTATGTTGAGCGGCTCAGTGACTATATTCAGAAATGCCAACAGTGAGTAATGATCGACTTAGGCATTTTTTTATTAGTTTAATGATCACTAAAGTCAGATCATGTCTGGAGGAATTTAAGCATTTGCTCATTAGTTTTCGTCACAGTCAGCGTTTTTCTGAGGAAGATGAACGGCAGACAAAGGTAATCGAAAGTCTGGAAAAGATGGTAGAGCCAATGCTTGCACTTAGAGAAGCTGCCCTTTGACGAAGCGGCCAGGAATAATTTGTTGTTCAAGTTATTTTCAAGCTTTTTCTGGACATGCAGTTTCGTATTGGTAAAATTAGAGATTGTTCAAAATTGGTTATCACTGACGGCTGTACCGGATCTTTTCATGTCAGTCGGAGAAATCCGAGAACCCCACTATCGATTCCAGTCAAGGCCGATTTTCTCATTAGTGAAAGCGTGGATGAAGTTGATATTTCCATCCCAATTGCGCGTAAAACATTTTGTGACTTCCATTTCATGCCTTCGAATTATGACACAACGATGTACCCAGAGCATTTCCAGAAGGCTCTAGATGAGTGTCTTTAGTGTATTTCAAAATACCATTTTCAAAACTGTCAACAAACTGTCAACTGTCAATAACTGTCAATAACTGTCAACTGTCAATAACTGACATTAACTGTCAATTGTCATTAACTGTCAATAACTACTGATCGAGCATATGCACCAGAAGATAAGAATTCTGATGCCTACAGCATTTATTCCGTGACTCCGAACTAAGGCAAGAGTAGTCCCAAATACCTCTTTATTGTCACTTCCATCGGATACTGGGAAATTACAAGATAAACAGGAAACCCATACTGTTGCTTCGTGAACCTTTGTCTCTTCAATAAGCCAGTGATGATCTTCATAGTATAATGATAACGATTGTCTCAACATCCACTGTGAATTAATAGTAGTCGCCAATCTGTACTGAGTATCAGATCATTTGCTAACTACTAACCTCAGTAAATGCCAATAATTATATAAGAATAAATAATTTATGCTGAAACTACATCAATCGTCCTTACACTTGGAGCCTCATAAGAATAGGTAGACTAGAAGCCAACTTCAAGAATGTCTGCGAAATCTAATTTAGATTCTGGTTGGTGCATATATACCATTGAGCTGTCTTCTGTGATCGTGTATTATCACGCTCATCATCTTGTCATTGTTATATATCCAAAGGTATATCTCGGGCAGCTGAGTGTCATCACATTTTGATTTTTCAAGTGAGAAGTACAAAAGTATAGCACGAAGCAAGACACTTGGCCTTTCTGATTCTATGCCTGCTGGCAGATAATACCCCTATTTGAAATCATTCCCATCTTCCTGAATGTATGAGCAGCATCACTCCATCATCAACTTAAGAATCGAAGGACTCTCCCCATTCCAAGATGCAAGCTTGCACACGAGATGCTTGCACATGAGATCTGAACCTTGCACGGCTACTGATTCTCCAGTCATAGCTGCAGAACGAGGTAGGTGAAGCGATCCAGATTGGTCGATTCACCTTGAGATTGCTACATTTGCCACGAGTTGGTTTGGTTAATTGGTCGGTTCTGCGGATTGTGAATTTAGACTTTGGTGTTTTGACTTTGCCTGTTTTGTATAACGACTGTACTGGAGTTTTGGAGCATTTTCGTCCATTTGCTCATTAGATTGACCGCTACCAAGAGTATCAGGACACTTTCTGTCTCTCAATCTTTTTTGATATTTCATCGAAAGCTTAACAATTACGCTGCCACATATTACTTGTTGCGCGATTGAATTGTTTTCACATTCCTACAATCGCCGAGTATTATTTGTGGGGACTTGGTGATAGTTTGATTAGACTCCACTTCTGTACGGTTGGTTTTATATGCCCCTCCAAGCTTCTGATTCAGTGTATACTCCAAAATCTTCTGAAATAGAAAGTGCGTCTACTTTAGTTAGTCCTGAGACGAGCGTTTTCAGCATCCATCATGCTTCAGGAGAACGTGAATCATCGGCTGTAGAGCCGGCTGGCGCTCAGGGCAGTGGTTTTGCTGATGTGAAAAGCCCGAAAGAAGGAGGATCAAGTAATGACCAGAATGTGAATTCTGGAGAATCCGATGACCATATCTCCGAGCAGCATGCGCAGACTCTTCCAGATCAAGTGACTGGGAGCTCTAGGGGGGAAAATCCGTTTGCAGTACCTCCTTCTTCTGCTGCTAATTTGCCCAACGAGATCCTCGTGTCTGTCTTCAGCTATCTCTCACCGGGATGCCTGGATGCCGCATCTCTTGTTTGTCGCAAATGGCATCAGGCTGCTAGCGAAGCTTCCTGGAGAGCGTCCTTCTTGCGTCACTTTTCTTCCACCAAATTCAATCGAGTGACTTCGAGTTTGAAATGGAGGACAGAATTGATGAGCCGCTTAGATTACCTTCACAAATGGAAGAAGGGTCACTGTAATAACCTGTCTTTTAATGCCCTCATTTGGAACATTTCCCATGTATTTTGTGATTTTGAAGCCTCTCGGATTACGGCATTTTCCATCTGGAGAGGTATTGGTACCATTGCTGATCCCACCAGAGGAAAAGTGGCCAACCAAAGAGTGTTTACCAATAAAATGCTTCAGGCCGTAGGTGACGAATCTTGCGTGGATGGATCAAGATTTGGTCTGATCTATGGCTTTCTCTCTGATGGCAGAGTTCAAGCCACCTTGTTCTCTCACGAGACAAGGCTTCGTGACTATGTCACAATGAAAGGACCTCGCCATTTTGGAGACGTGTCAGCAGTTTGGATCAACAAATTAGAGTCTCCTAGGTCGACCAGTAAGATCGCGGCTTTAAGTGCTGGAGAGGATGGTCACATTTTCCAGTGGGAGCTAAACACATGCACCTTGGTGCGCGATTTTGCTGTTTGTCCAGAGTTTGTGGACGGAACCGATGAAGAAGGAAATGAGAAGGTTGTGAAGAGCCGTCGTATTATTCACATGCAGTGCGACTCAAAAGACAAGATCGTTTGTATCAATATCCTTGGAGAAGTTTTCGCGTCTATTGCAGGAAGCGATTTTGTTAAGATCGGAACCTTTATTCACCCAGTAGTTCAGGACGACACCTCTGCCGTATCTGCTGTATCTTATTTTGACGTTGATTTCACTAGCAACTATGTCCTTTATGCTCATGGCCAGTTTGCCATGAGATTCAGGTTGACCCTGGACGAATCAAAATTTGAATCGGTGCATTTTGGCTTGCCTGGTACGTCAGTACACGCCTATATTACTGCTATTTCAATGGACCATACTACGTTCCCTCAATCTTATTTATCGACTGATACTCCAGGCTTGAATTTCCGTTATGTGGCAGCAGCAACAAGCGATAATTTTGTATTTGTGTGGCTGCTTCAAGACGATCCTGATCCAGCAGGTACAATTGCACCATTAAGAAAATCTGAATCTCCATTCCAAGTGAGTGAACAGAGCCAGATAGGAGGTGCTGTTCCGGAGGACGTAACTCAGTTCCGCCCATCTATATCGGCCATAGCACTGAACTCAATGGTTATTCTATTAGGCTCATATAACGGAGTGACAGTGGCTCTGGATTTGCTGACCGGTGAGTTTTTAAGAGTAGTGTCAGCTCGCTTTTCGAAGCGAGCTTTAAATTTGAGAGCAACTGAAGATCCAGATTCAGTTTCTCTGTGGCCGATCACCCACCTTGAGATTGATCCCGACCCAGCCAATCCGCATGGGATTATTGTCGTACGGTCAGCTATTCAGTACTTTGATCTTGGAGCCGATCTGCGTAAATCGACAATTAAGAAGAAGGGTGTTCAAAAGAAACGAAACGCCCGTGTTCCTTATGAAGGTCAGGGAATGAGTCGTACACGGATTTCCGAAGATATCGAGATGGAACTTGAAATGATGGAATTGGAAGATGAAGAACTCAATGAAGTGCGACAGAACAGAGAAACGTTTGAAGGAAGTCTCACTCATGACTTATCAGAAGAGGACCAGCTTAGATATGCCATGATGCTCAGCGAAGAGGCAGCCAGAAACGATAACAGGACGAAGACCGAGGAAGAAGAAGATGAGGAAATGCGTCGTGCAATAGATCTATCTATGGCCGAGTCGAGCTCTCACCGTTCTCTGCCTAAGAATGATCATGTTGTTCCCTTATCATCATCGTCTTCTTCTTCGCGACCAGCTGATGTTCTTCCGCCGAGTTACGAGGAGATAGAAATGGATGAAGATATGAAACTTGCGATTAAACTATCCAAGGCAGAGTCTGGCCCACCCGCCCTGCCTAGCGACAGTGATTCCTTATATGACGCTCCAAACTATATCAACAGAGGCGAATCTTCTACTGCTGGCCATTTCGCGTCTGAAGAGGAAGATATTGATTTAGAACTCAAACTTGCTATAGAAATGTCCAAGCTTGACTCTGCCTATGACTCTGATTCCCAGCTTTATGATTCGCAGTCAGGATCTGGAGATGCTGACTATTCCAGCGACTTAGAATTAGCTTTGAAAATGTCTTTATCAGAAGCAAAAAACAATAAGTAAGCAAATAGATGTTATAGAATGCAATTTTAAAAAGTCATTATACAGTTACAGTTGAATTCAACGACTGTTCCTAGACAGAGTTTTCATACCTAGTTTTAGTCTATTCATTTTAAGTACCGCAAAAGCTAGTGTACGGTAAACGGCAGCTGCTAAAGCCAACCCTCCAAGATATGCTGATACATTTGCCGTCAATCCATAGCTAGCCAATATTTTTGCCCCAGTGTCAAAATCACAGCCACCATCAGCATCCAAAGCTTGGCCAACACAGTTAAACGTCTGGTTGTCGAAAGCCATGTTAATCATTGCCGACACAGCATACTTCAATGGAGACAGCCAGTTCACTCCTTTAAGAAATCCTGGCATATTTAAAGACATAATTCCCGCCATCAAGCAGCCAATTGAGAGGACCACTGAAATTAAATTCACTGCAAACCCTTCATGCAAAAACAGGGTATTGAATGCAATACCAATAGATTCACCACAGTTCACAATCGCAAGAGCACAATAAGCACATGCGAAGAACAGCTCTGGGGTTCTCGGCAGACCAGGGACGAGTACCAAGAAAACAGCGAAAATAAGTGAAGTAATAACCTCAAAAGGAAGCTCAAGAGTAAGATATACCAAGAAAAAAGGCAAAACTCCATACACATTGTCGTCATGTTCTCGGTAGAATACCGATCGGTCGTATGGATAGATTGCCATGTTATTGAGCATTCCGACGAAGTATAGGGCAGTAATCTCTTGTACCAGACCAAGCCTGTTCGTCACTCCAATTATATCGTCTTTGAGAGGCGAGAAAAATAATGCGAAAATTATACCAATTCCCGCAACTTGCATGATTCTTGCAACAATCATATGAGGACTTCGAGAGAAGTTAAGTGCGGATCGTCGAAGAAGAGTCCTATACGCCGGGAGGAATTTGGACGGCTCTCTTACCTGGCTGCTGAATTCGGCTTCAGCACTTGTCAGATCCATATGCGCATTGGCTGCTGACAGCTCCAGAGTTGGATTTTCAACTGTTTGCCAATGGTCAAGTAGCTTTGATACTTTTAACCTAGAAATTGATTCCTTTTCTTCCGATTGTAGATTAACAGAGACCAAATCCAAGACGAAATCAGCTGGGTTGGTAAGAGGTGGGCATGGATGATGCAGCGACTCGAAGTAATCGAGCATTCCACTAGACTGTCCATTGTAAGCCACTCTTCCACCTCTTGCCAACAATAGGATATTGCCAAACTGAGCAAATAAGTCTGAACGAGGTTGATGGATTGTACAAATAATAGTTCTTCCTTCTTCAGCAAGACTCTTCAACAATTGTAAAATGGATGAAGCAATAAAACTATCCAGTCCAGAAGTTGGCTCATCGAGAAGAAGGATTTTGGGGTCATTCAACAGCTGGATACTGATTGTCACTCTACGCTTCTCTCCTCCTGAAATTCCTTTGACGAATTCTCCTCCAATGAGCGTATCAGCACAATCTTTTAGACCCATCTTCATGATGATTTCACTTGCCCGAGCTCGCTTTTCTTGCTGAGACATAGTCTTGGGTAATCTCAGATCGGCAGCATAATACAGCGTTTCACGAACCGTCAGTGACGGAAGCAGACCGTCATCTTCCTGTGTGACATAGGAACAAAGCGATCTAATAAGCGATCGAGACGGTAATTTATCATTGAAGATGATCTCACCTGTTGCCATATATCTCTGGTTAAAGCTGGAATTCAGTCTATCAGCGATAAAGTTCAATAGAGAGCTCTTTCCAGAACCACTTGGTCCCAATATAGCATTGATAGATCCAGGAACAAAAGTGGCTGATATGCCTCGCAGAATCTCAATATTCCTAGTTTGTAGTCCTAATCGTTGTCTGCGAATAACGGAAAGTCTTATATTATTCAAGCTTACCGTAATCTTTGAGTCGGCATTATCAGGTCTCTCAGTTGTGACAACGGCTGTTTCTTCTATGTTTTTGGGAGTGAATGTCTTTGAAACTGCCACAGAAACTCTTAGGTATTTCAGCAGCAAATAGGCTAGGAAATAGAAACCCACAGCCCACCCAATGTTTACCATCATTGGAACTAAGATCCAGTTCTGTGGGAATCCTAAGGTTTGAATAACGTACTCTCCAGTGTATGGGATACATCTAGGATCCCCAAGATCGAACGGACAATCGCCAACGAAACCGTTGAATTGGTTGGAAATGACTGTTCCAAATGCATAATAAACGTAGGCTATCCATCTTGTCCATCGCACATAGACCGGCATTGTAGGGGCATTGACGAAAAACCCACAGGCCATACTTTGTAAAGTGTATCCCAAGTTGCAAACAAGCGAAGCCGTAGTGAAATCTCTAGATATACTGGCACTCAACGTTGCAAACGATACTGAGATGTATTGCTGGACCAAAGTAGCAGCGAAAAAGATGAAAAAATGTTTTGGGCTGTCAGTCCTTAGGCCACCCATGTAGTATACAATTGCCTGCAAACCGTTAGTCTCCGATGAAAAACTAATGTTAAATTGTACTCACAGAATATATCAGCGGAACATAGAGGTCTTCGGTAAACATCTTCGAGAGTCGTCTAGATATCAGATAACCAAAGGGCCCTACCGAGCCATCATTGTATTCTCGATCAAACACCCTCAGGTCAGGACCACAAAGTCGGTAGGTCTCATATAGCAGGATAAGATAGCCTTGAGCTGCACACGAGGTATAGAGAAGACCCTCCATTGACCTGATACCGGATATGGAGCCATCCAGTTTGAAGAAAATCCACCCACAAATAGTACCCATAAGCACACATTCTAATAGCAAGCCTAGTAGGCCCATAGGATCCCGGCCAGAAATTACGAAAGATCTTTTTGTTAAGACGGTAATTTCTCGCATCAAAGGGGCCTTAGCAAGAACTACAGACGATGTCGAATTTTGATTTTGCTCTACCACAGGAGCGACCCTTTGGTTGATAGTCCAGGCAGCGAGTAGTTTGTTTACGATCCGCTTAGTTTTAATCTCCTGCTCAGCTGTTCTAGTGTCTATAGCTGAGAGATCGATGAGAAAATCAGCAGGATTCATATGAGTGGGAAAATTGTAGCCAAGATTCTCTATATATGGGATAACCTCATTTACAGAGCCTGAATACACAGCCTGGCCACGAGTTAAAATCGTTACTGAATCGAACAAAAAGAAGATATCAGATCGAGGTTGGTGAATGCTCATGACGATTGTTCGTCCTTTAAGCACCAATTTTCTGCAAGTTTCTACAAGTAGAAATGCAGAATTTGCATCCAGACCCGTTGTAGGCTCGTCCAGAAACAGGACCGAGGGGTTGGCTAACAGCTGAATGCCAATACTTAATCGTCTCTTTTCACCTCCAGATAAGCCTTTATGAGCAGTGTCTCCGACCAAGGTATTTGCACATTCTTTGAGTCCTAGTTCTAGGATAATTTCTTCCACAAGATCGGCTCGTTGCTTCCGAGAGGTTGTAGATGGCAGCCTCAAGTCAGCAGCATATGCCAATGTCTCGCGACATGTCAAGTTTGGCTGTAAGACATCCTGCTGCATCACGTAGGCATTACGGACCTGGTCGATATTAGTGCTTCCATTAAACGTCACTGAGCCCTCGCATCTCAAGTTTCTCGAGCCCATTCTATATGCCATGACATTGAGCAAAGATGTTTTGCCCGAACCTGATCCGCCGATGATTGCCATCATTGACCCCGCAGGAACATCAGCTGATATATTTTGAAGGATTTTCTTTCTGGAACTCGATAGCACATCAGGGGCATCGTTCTCAATTGATTTCTCTTGGTCGTAAGCAGATCTGGTTAGACCTGAATCATTAGATGACTCGTCTTTCGTATCAGATTTGTTTCCACCAGACAAAGCAGATTTGATCTTAAGAAGACGTCCTAGTATGGAAGCAGGATCAATCGGCTCTACCGTTAAGGATAAATTACGAACATGCACATCAACTTTGTCAATAGAAGATAACGTCAGACCAGTGGAGCGAACTCTCGAAATAGGGGGGTCCCCATGATCATTTTTATCAATGCTCTGGTCGGTAACTTTCTCCTGACCTTTGATTTCATCAACTATCTCAGACCCAGAATAGGGAGACTCTGAATATGATGGCCCATCCATATTTATATTGACTTCACTCTCCTGTCGCGTAGTGAGTTCCGACATGCTGCTTTCAAGTCCACATCCGTGGGAATCAATCTAGAACGAGTTCAGGGATAAAGCGCTCGTGAGCAAGGCGAAGCGCTTATATCTGAAGGATATTTCCGTTACTGTCAATATCACCCCGCGGGCACAACCACGACAACTCAAGTTCTCACAGAGTGAATACCAGGGAACCAGGGATTGTCTCAAGAACTGCAGATGACAAGTTGAACCGACTTCTGGAGATAGTGATACTGTCTGAGCACCAAACAATAGAGAGCACTGCGAGGATATGGCGAGGAAAGTTTCAGGTATACAGAAATGTGTGTACGGTTGAATTCTGCTCAACTCTCTTGCTAGAATGAATCACGTCAGATGTTGCGAGACTACTAGCGCAGTGGGAATCCATGAGCCAGAACTGATGCTAAATGAAACCAACGATAGAAGTAAAAACACGGAACTCCACTCCTAAGTCGACATCACAACATCACACAGAAAAGCAGAGGTCCAGCAGTTTAACGGCATAAGCCCTGGATCTTCTCACAACCAAACTAACTCGTGCATGCAGGTTCGGTCTGGTTCGGATTTTGGCTCGGATTTTCTCCACATCAATTTGAGCTGCTGATCAGACGCACTCAATACGAGATTAAACTAGCTAGCGACCACGTTTTGCGACCGTTAGATCGACATGCATAGGTATGTGTTATCTCGTATTTTTCGAGAAATATGTACGCGGTGCATTCAGGACAGGCACTGGCGCCTGCAATTTTAAAGATCCTTGGGCAGTATCAGCCAGCTAGCTATTCAATCAGGCTCCGCTTGAAACACCGTATCTGCATATGCCGGCTGCTGGGAACTATTGAGAGGGGGAGGACCTGCGGCAGGATTGTTCACTGTTTTGGACAATGCTGGAATCGTGCCTACCGTTCCGAATCTTCATTAACAGTTAATAACAGTTAATAGAAGTTATTAACAGTTAATAGCAGTTAATAGCAGTTAAACACTCGGAGTCGGCTCGGGTATTGGCACCAGGATTTGTAAAGGTTGGTTGAAAGCGGGTTCAGATTATATGCCCTGTTCTAGTTAAGCTTCTTTCGTTATACGATTGCACGCCTTCATTATATTATGCTCTTAGGCCCTAAGAGTTCTCTATGAATGGAGCTTTAATTGAAGAGCGATCTCGCATCTTTGGAATTGATTCGCTGCTCTTTTCCCACGTAGAACATACTTCCAGCCAGAAGGAAAGAGCATTAATCCCCTTTCCGTTCAACCACTCGCTAGTACCGAGCAGTTATTTACCCGGCTATAAATGAACCTGAACACACGGTTTTTAGATAACATTGTTACCCGGCTTTCTCCCGATTACACTTATATTTGAACCGGGTAACTTGGTCATCCAAGAGCTTATCATCGCCTTCGTTTAGATCATTGGCTCCATTCTGACTTTTTCCATATCATTACCTACAAATAACGACAAATGTAGGGCACTCATATTCAGATGAATATCAATCTCCTTGGAAACCAGTCTCCACTGTAAACGACGGATGAAACAGACAGTGTGTGGTACTAAACAAGAGCCTCATTTCAGTGCATCTATCGTGTGTTTTTCAGGATGCTACTTAGCTCAGTAGAAGCATGATGAAGGGATTCAGCAAATCTTAATAGTTCTCCTGAGATTCGAGAGCCTGTAGTGACTTTCGGCACTTTTTCTCCCACATTTTCAGCCATGTTCCGGCTGCTGTTATGTCGGGAGGTATGGAAAGAAAGTTCATGAGCAGGACAAACGCTTGACAAATATTTCACAAACATATGGATCAATGGATATTAGTGCAACATTCCATTGCCTCTGGATTTGTATGGAAATGGTACCGAGAACAGCTCTCGTAGACCAGAGCTCATACAAGTGCTGTAGAGTGTAATTAGACAACAAATTCAACTGAGGTCATCACCATAGTTGGTTATCTGAGCCCATATTAGGATTTGTAGACATAAGAGGCCAAGCCAAAAGACTTGAATGTGACATTCCGCAAAACAATTGCTCCTCAGAAATAATTAACGACCTACCATGTTAACAAGACTTTTAATGTTTCAAATACTACATCGGCGTAGGAAGAGAGCAAATTTACAGAAGCAGAGAAGAGTGTGTGCGAAGGGAAAATCTGGCTAATATACCTATAGATTTTATTTTATAATAGCCAAGTCTGCTATGCCCACGAGACAAAACAGCTCATACCAGCTTTTCAAGAGGATATATTTACCGGGCTTCAAATTAAAACCTCGGATGTTGTCTCCAGATGTGATACTAGGCCCTATATTGATATCGCTGTTCGGCTAATAGTATTCCTCTAAGACCAGGAATTCATATTAGATTCGAGATATCACTCATATACTTCCCCAGTGATATTTTGGCAGTTCAGATATGTATCCAAGTCGATCATCAAGCTGTTACAATTGATAACGGACTGAAAGATAACATTTCGGAGGGCCTTTGCGAGACAATATGTGAGACCTTGCTCCTGGACCTGGCTGTTTCACGAGGATGCTCAGACCTGAGGCTCCAAGCAATCTTAATGCACTTTTCTTAATACCAACTCAACTCATACTCACTAGTCTTTCTTCCCAGACCCGACAGTTCAAAAAGGCCTCGCCTCGATCTTAATCGACGCCTAAGTATTGCGGAGGAAGATGGATCACAGATACGACTAGTTGTACTAATGACACTAGGAGACTTGTTGATTATTCTCCCTCAAAACACATGATACTCCTTCATCGTCCCCGAACTAAAGATTGTATTAATGATCTGTCATATCTCAGCTCTGAAGGATAGAAGCACAATTCAACTAATAAACAGGCTTGGGACTGGTCTTCTAACAGTTTTCTCGTAATTCTTGGCAGATTCAGGTCGGGAATCTATTAGCAGGCGGCAGCTATGACAGATCTACGACACGTTAGACGGTGTGAATAAAAACGGCTAATAATAGAAATTGGAATGCTACTATCTGTGAGGCCGTAATAACGTCCAGGCGCTTCAAGTTGCTCCAAAAATGGGCAGATCACCTGGAATAGTCAAAGCAGTGATTATCAAGAAAGAGACTGTGATCTTATGAAGTAATGACAAACAAAACCCTTCCTCCTCCAGTGTTATTCTCGAGCCATTATTGCCTGCCGGTTCTCTCAGTATTATCTTATGCCCTTGTCTTGCTTCAGCTTTTTCTGTTGCATAGGCTTTTTTGCAAAGCCCAAGATGCCTTGCGCGGTCAGAATTTAGCCGTCCAGAGAAGTTAAACTTCAATAAGCACTACGGATCAGAGGAGACTCGCCCAGTGTCCAAGCTTAAGCGAATATAGGGTAACCTACACGTCACGTCTAGCTTGTCAGGGCCGAGACGATCAATGGGCTGATGTTTATCCGCCAAGCAATATACTCAAGGGAGTCGTAAATCAAAAACACAATCCCCTGACACCAGTCTTTATCGAAAGCCGATCATGCCCACAACGTCTACCGTTGAACTGGCTCGGCAACATACACGGCCCTCGTCAGTCCAACGCATAAGACATTACCAATACACCAGTCATCTTAACATCGTGCAACATTCACACCGTGTCTTGAAGTCTACAGCGAGACAGCACTACAGCGGAAACACCAAGTTCCCTGGGAACGACGGTCCGCGAAGCGGAGCACCACGGGGGCCAGGGCGGTGACCCTGCCACCGGAGGAACACCCCGAGCGACCCCGTGCGACCTGTTCACCTCATGGAAGAGGAACCGGGGGCTGGCTAGTTCATAATCATGGGTAAGGAGTAATTATCTGATTATAATCGATGAAAACTTAAACTTTATCAACATGGCAGGTAAGCATAGCAGGGCAGGGCCAGCGGACCTGAGGAGGAGAGGTCCGTCTCAGGATAGAGTTCGGCCTAACCTACGGTATCTCAGACGCACTGGTGCCGTTGGGGACCTTCCTGCTGGAGCCGGCGGGATCCCTTAAGGCCTCCAGCGGCCGGGGCCCTGTTCCAGAGCCCGCTGCTCTCCTCGCTCTGTTCGAGGAGAGTCCCGACTCCACTAGAGGGCCGAGCAAGCCACCAATGTCCCGGGGTTGGCACTCCTCGAGCGGAGCAACGGGGTCCGGCCGGCCGCCGGAGGCATGGCCCGCAGTAGCTACAGCAGAGACAACACGAGTGGAACAGGCACTCAGGCTTGTTCCAGGCGCATGTCTAGCTGGTCCGGGTGACATATAGCCACGACAGCTGGCACTAGCGCTCTACCGGGCTGGTTGTAGTCTGTCAGCCCTGATAGAGTTGCAGAATCGGAGATGGAGATAAGGTTGGGCCAGGCACGCCGCCTGAGACAACTGTAATAAAAAGCAGCAGAAGCAGCCCAACTAGAGCATGTATGGCGGCCTGGAGCACAGCGTCTGTGCAGTATGCGCAGCGCAGTCCTACTGATTAGACAGCTGCGGAAGATCAGGCTGCCTTCAAGCTGGCCATGATTTCCCCTAAACACGTCCTAAACTTAGAGCATGTTAAGGGAGAGAGAGGCTTTTACAGCTGAGTTACAGCATTGCGGAGTACCAAATAAGATTGGACGTTTAGAGTAAGCTAGATACAGTTGCAACGAGCGGGCTAGAAGGAAAAAATTTAGCTTTTAATCTCGACGTCTTAAGAGCTGGTACATTTGCGAACTTTACAACAAGAGCGGTGATTCTGTGATTCCAGTGCTGATTTAGCGGCTGACGGTGCGAGATAGTTCAATCGGCGGCTGCAAGGTGTAATATCTAGCTGGTAGCCGACTTACAAGCCAGCCGGACGGTGCAGGTACTATCATACAAATTGCTGCTAACTGCTAAGGGAATGCAATAAACAGATAGTGTGAAATATAGTGTGAGCGTGCTTTGGGCCTGACATTTGTATTTTAACAGCCGATTTTTGTCGACTTTCGCTAGACCTCTGTCGAAACTGTAGAGCTTGGCTTTTGCTAGTGGCTTTCATCTTTTGATCAAATTTTCGTGTGCCGAGTCACAGATAACCGACCCCTGGGATCGCGTTCCTCAAGTCGGATCGCGCGTGCAATTGCTTTGAAAAGGTTCGTTCCCGACGCACCCGTTGAGTGTGTTTCAGCTCTATAGTGGTCGGGGAAGTGTGCACGACTGCTCTGTTATAAGCACCGTGGCCTTGAGATAATACTGTATTTTCAACATACAGCTGAGCGATTTGCTGACCGACTCAACTGCGTTTGCCTGCTAGTCCGCTTACTACTTGGGTCGTTGCCCATTCGCTTATTATTTCTTGGAGTATTGGATTGGAAATCAGCATTAATATCAGGATTCATTGATAGCATAGGTTATCTGTTTCTGCCTGAGCAAGAAAGTCTATATCGAAGTCTGGCCTGATAGGCAAGCGAATCTGCTGGGACGGGATTACATTTGCCGACTACCGAGCAGACTGTGCACTGTGAGAAATTCCCAGGGTCCAGGGTCTTATCTACTTCGATTGAGCTTGTGGCTGACGTGACCTACGACCTCTGGAAACACAGCGAACATTCATACTGCCATACTTCCACCTCACTCCTCGCTCGCGCTGCCCTTCATCCTTATCCTTCGCTTGGATCCGCTCTCACCTCTCAGTCCACGTTAACCAGTTTCTCGTGACATTGAGTCAGAGTCTGGCACTTTCTGAACTAACTCGAGCAAATATTCATTCGTTCACTACCTTAAATCACATCACATGATATCCGTATGCTAACCCGCCCGACGAATCTATATAATCAACCATGTCAGACTATTATGATTCTGATACCAGCAAAGTAAACAACTACACAGCATACCAGACTCTAGTCCTACGATGGGTGTCTGTTTCTTCGTCCTGCTTGAGCATAGTGTTTGGCCTGGCGGCGCTGTATTTCTACACAAACATGAAGACTAAAGTATTCCGGCATCATCTGATTCTGCTGCTACTCCTGTTTGATTTCGGCAAGGCGGTAGTTCTGCTATGGTATCCAGCAAGAGTGCTGTTAGTAGCATCTGCCTATGATAATATCAACTTCTGCGACGTAGTAGGCTTCTTCACATCAGCCTTTATAGAAGGCGCGGATCTAGCAGTTCTGGCTCTGGCTATCCATACAGCGCTGCTAATCTTCAAAAAGTACAAGGGCACTGAAGGTGGCCTGTATAGATACAGATACTGGGTCTATGCACTGACTATCATCATTCCACTGATAATGGCAGCTTTAGCATTTGTCGAGGGCCGCAAATCCTACCGGCCCTATATCACCTGGTGCTACTTACCAGTCAGGCCACTATGGTACAGACTAGTATTATCATGGGTGCCACGATATGTAATCATAGTTACTATTGTGTCCATCTACGTGGCAATCTACATCTATGTCAAGGTGCAATATCGCGAAGTGGTAAGGAACTTCAGCCAGAGCCAGAGCTATGTCGATAAATATGATGCCAAGCTTGTAGGGAATGGAGTCAAACCCACCTTCCGAAGAGGATGGAGAAAATTCAAGGCCGGCACCTTGTTGTTTCTGTCCTATTTCCCAGGCTTTGCATTCCTGGCCACCACAGACGAAAACATAGCCGATTCGCCTTGTCAGCCCATTGACGTTCAGGCCAACACGATTGCTGAATTCCAGAGAGCGAGCATGGCCGAGTTTCAGTTCCGTCGCTCACTCATAGAACGACAAATCAGATCCATTTTTGTGTATCCCACAGCCTACGTGTTCCTATGGCTGGCGCCTTTCGCGTTACAATGTCTTCAATTCCGAAGCGACCTTTCTAAAAGCACTGTTTTCTGGGTCAACGCCATTGCTGCCTTTATGCAGCCCTTCAACTGTGTAGTTGATACCATCGCATTTTTTATTCGCGAAACCCCGTGGAGAAATCGTGAAGAGCGTGTGTTCAACAAAGAGAATGGCCGTAAGATTCTGCGGGGCCTGAGTGTGCGACGCACCGAGGGATGTAAGTGGAACGCTAGTCACAGTCCTTCTTCGCCCTCAAGCGACAGGCCTTCGCGCGCTACTCAAGACTCGGATAAATATGCCGAAACCAAAGCCGGGTACGACGTTTTCGAGCTGCAAACCAGAAACGTCCAATACTCACAGGACGATACGATAACAGGCGGCTCCAGTAGCAGCAGTCACTCTCCAAAACATATGGTACACACGCCATTCCCCGGCAACGAAGTGGTGCGCCCCGACAACCTCGACGCCGAGTCTGAGGCTGACATCGACATTTTCGAGTTCCTGAAGGGCCCCAATCCACATGCGTGAACAAGCCACCCTCAGCATTACCCCTCTTCGCATTCACTCCCATATTTAATTATTTAATCATGCATGATACACGCCGTTGTCGCCTTCCCGGTATCGCCTCCGGCGGCTGTGGCGCTGCCCCAGACCCCGTGGCTCCCGCTTCGCGGGAGGCTTCTTTGGCCAGTGGCCAGGGTCACTACCGGCCGGGCCACTACAGGTATACCAACTAATGGCTTGTTTAGTATGAGTTCACTAAGGAAGAGAGTGTCCATATCTGTTCCTATCACGGTCCACGAGACAGCAACTGCTGGACCTGGTCCGGCCGGGAGCGTAGCGTAGCACCTCCGGTAGCTGGGCGCTGCCCAGGATCCGTGGCTCCTCGAGCGGAGCTCGAGGAAGTCCCCGGCCGCCTGAGGCATACCGCGCGGGGCCCAACAGGGCTGAGCCTGCCCGGCGTCCTGGAGCTCATAAGACCAGGCCTGTCTCGCTATCGTATAGTCCATATCAGTTTAGCGTAGATTTAACCCGGAAACTGCAGATAGTAGACGGTGAACCCGTTGACCAGCTGAGGTGATAGCTGGCTGTCGGGCACCGACCAGACCTGGAAGCCAGCGTTGAGCAGCTGGCTAAGGCACGTCTCGAGTATCTCGTGCGTACGCAGCTGCTGGGCCAGAATGATGCGCGACTCTGGGCCCATGATCCGGGCCACAGTGCTTATTGCTTTCACAAAATGAGGGATGAGATAGTCGTTGTATACCGTGTCACACGCGACAATTGTGCCGTTGGAACCGATATCCTGGATCTGGTCCTTGAAGTTGCCAACGGTCTCGAGATGCTCCCACTCGAACTCGCACACGCTGATTTGGCTCGGCTTGTTCACTGCCTTGCCTTTCTTCTTTACATTCTTTGCGGAAGATTCTACGTTCGCCTGGATGTTCAAGTTCAGTAGCTTCAGAATGTGCTCCTGATCAGTGGCTATATAGCGACCCACTCTGGGACCAAGTGTAGCGGCCAGAATCCCGCCTACACCTGCACCGAGCTCGACGACCGTCTGCGAAACGTCTACTATGGCAGCATTGAACAGTGTCCGCGGCGTCAAGATCCACTCCGCAAACAGTGGCGACACTTTCCAAGCAACAGCGCCAGTAGTCGATGTCTCCTTGGACGAGTTCAGCATCGATAGCGACTGCCGGATCTCGAGGTCCTGCTCGCCAACCGAGAGCTCGAGCCGATCTGCTCGACTCACATACCCTAGTCCCAGCTCATTCTGGCTGGCACTAGCTCTGTTCACAAACAGCTCATATACATGATCATACAAACAATCGTCGTCCACGAGCTCCAAATCCTGGGTCAGCATGTGTCCGCAGCGAATCAGTCAGGGTTCTGCAACCCCCCTGATCTGCACTTCGAGATCTCGAACACCCTAACCATAAGACCCTGTCGATCTACCGACAACGGCTCGCGAAGCGAGCACAGCGGGGTCCGGGGCAGCGCCCCGGCGGCCGGAGGCATTCACACAGGCTACCGGCGCTGGCCACGAGAGCTATAGCAGAGAATGAGAATGTCTATTACTGGATTAGATGAGCTTTTTCGCCAGCAGGAGTTCGGCGATGAGGATGCCTGAGCCAGCGGCGCCGAGAACGGTGTTGTGCGAGAGAGTGATGAACTTGACGTCGAGCACAGGGTCCGGTCGCACACGGCCCACAGAGACGGTGTAGCCATTGCCGCGGTCTCGGTCAAGACGGGGTTGAGGACGGTTGGGCTGCGACAGCACCTCGATGGGATGGGCCGGCGCCGAGGGGCAGTTGAGGCGCTGGGCCTCGCTGGTGTATTCGGAAAGTACTTTTTCGATTTCAGCAATGGAGGGGGCTGGCTGCTTGGCGAACTTGATCGAAACAGAGGCAGTGTGGCCGTCGGTGACAGGGACACGGGTGGTAGTGGCCGAAATCTTCATTTCATGCTCGGGGATGATGGAGAACGAGACCTTGTCGCTGGCTACTGAGCCGAGAATCTTACGGGGCTCGGTTTCTAGTTTGTCCTCCTCACCAGAGATGTATGGAATCAGGTTGTCGAGAATGTCCATGCTGGGCACACCGGGGGAGAAACCGGCACCGGACACAGCCTGTAGAGTGGTAGTAATAAGAGTGTCGATGGGGCCGAACTTCTCCTGCAGCGCTTTCAATGGGACTACCAGACCAGCAGTAGAACAGTTTGAAATGCAGACGTGGATACCCTTGTTCTCCAGGG
This sequence comes from Sugiyamaella sp. yHKS617, assembly GCA_030580325.1. Taxonomy (NCBI): domain Eukaryota; kingdom Fungi; phylum Ascomycota; class Dipodascomycetes; order Dipodascales; family Trichomonascaceae; genus Sugiyamaella; species Sugiyamaella sp. yHKS617. The sequence continues at coordinate 8,249 of JAKTSR010000042.1, read as the reverse complement.
CTCCCGCGGACTTCTTAGCATGGAAAACATCCAAATGTTCGGCATTGGCTGTAGGCACAACCAGAGGAACGTCGGGGTGCTGGCGGTAGTTTTTCGCATTCGACACGATATTCAAACCGGCATTGACGAACTCGGCCTCCACCTCACCAGCGACATCGGAATCGAGACCAGAAAAGACGACATCACAGTCTTTGAAATATTCGGCCTTGCATTCGGTAACCACAATGCCGGAGAACTTGTCCGGCAGCTGGGACGTCTGTTTCCAATCCACAGCATCGCCGTACTTCTTGCCCGCACTTCTGCTAGAGGCACCGAGCTTGACAAGCTCGAAGTCAGGATGGCTGGCCAGCAGCAGAATAAATCTCTGGCCCACGCTTCCAGTAGCTCCAAGAACACCTGTTCTCATGTTAGTCATATGATCATATGATCTCCCCCCACGACTCGATCAGAGCTGGGATCCATCGTCATGCAAAACCACCAGTGGATCTAAGCCCTTCGACAACTTCCTCCCGGCACTCCACTTACCAGCTTTCTTAACCATGTTTGCAAGTATCAGTTAGGTACAGTAAACAGCTACCTTGATCTTGGAATTTATGTATGCACGCTCCAGCCCGTCAGTGACTCTTCGCGCACCCTAACCTGGACCCTGCCGTTCAGGGTCCAACTCGGGGGACTAGCCTCCGGCGGCCGGGGCGCTGCCCCGGACCCCGCTGCTCCTGTTTCGCAGGAGGCTATGGCTAGCGGATGGCTGGTGTTCGACTCGAGCGGAGGAGTAGGACCGGGGCAGTATCCAGGCCCGGTGGGGCCTCTGGTGGCCGGGCCCTGCCTCGGACCCCGCTGTGCTGCGCTTCGTGGAGCGCTACTCCCGGTGACCGGCCATGGCTCTCCTCGAGCGCAGCGAGAGAAGCCACGGAGTCCGGAATAGCGCCCCGGCCACCGAAGGCGTCTCACCCCTGATGTTAGCCCAGGCTGGGCCCTGCCAGGACCGATGACACTGATCCCTGTAAAGGACTTTTCTGGTGAAGCTGATCATCGAGTTAATATTTGTTTTCGATGCCGATGGCTTGGGATCTTACATATTAGAGCTCCGTTCGGTTTATTTCTCGTTTGCGCTGTCTATGGCGTCAGATACAGGTTCCACGTCTGACACACGGCCGGCGAGCGACAAGGGCTCGGCGGCAGTGGGCAATGGGGCCCGTGGCGCGAGGTCTGCAGCCGCTGCTGCAACTAACCTGCCCCAGGGGACGTCCTCGGGCCGACTGCTGGACTCGAATCCGAGTGCGAAAACAGGCCATGTGAACAAACGAACGTTGGCAGAGTACCACAGCAGCATCAATGCGAAGAACGTGAAGAATAGGGCTCAGAATAGTGACACTTCTTCTAAGGTGTCGGAAGTCGTAGTTGAGCCGAACGGCGGTGAGAACGAAGACAGTACAGCCGAGACTGATGATGCATACGAAGCCGACTCCTCAGAAGCAGAAACTGTCATTCTGGAAGAAAGCAGAGAGCCGGTGAGGAGAAACTTGTCGTTTGTGGAATCGGGCAATGGGTCGGATCAGCAGGCTGTCAAGGTCAAGATCCGGAAGCTGTCTGATAGTGGCAATGGCAGGAGGTCGTCGAAATCCGAAAGAACTGGAAAGCCTTTGAAGAGACTGCAGAAGCGAATCCATGTGAGCGACGAGGATGACGACGACTACTCTGGTGATAGAGATGATAATGACAACGATAACGACAACGATAAGGATAACGACAATGATAACGATTATGACAACGATAATGATGACAACAGAAAGCGCGGACATGGCAGCGATGCAGTCAGAAGCCAGGAGCGAGACAAGGACCGAGACAAGGACCGAATGCGAGGTCGAGGTCGGGGGGACCATGATGGAGCCCCAGACCGAGATAGGGGCTCAGCTCACCGTCGGGACAATGCTGCAGGTACAGCAGGCTCTGGCTCTGGTGGCACGCAGTCGGATTCAGATGATTGGGACAGTGCGCGGGGTCGAGTAAAGTCTCGAAGCAGAGGTCATAGTCGAAATCCAAGCGGTAGTCATACTACTAAAACGGCAGTGCATTTGAAGAATCGGAAAGACGGGCGTCCCCATCTCAAACAATCTGAAGACGGCAAGCACTCGCGGTCAGTATCACCAGTTGTTCGAAGCGGAAGTCATAATGTCACGGCCAGCGGTTTGATTATGCCGGTTCAGCCAGTTCGGAAAGACGGCAGCCCTATTCGAGACGCCAGTGGGCGATTATTACTACAGAAACTATGTGACAAAGGGGACTTTGAACGATCCAAAGCACTTATAGAAATGGGGGTCGACGTTAATGACAGAGATTATGCGGGAAATACTGCTTTGCATGATGCTGCTCTGAAGGGACACCTCAATATTGTAGAGTTATTACTGGACAACGGTGCGATAATTGATATCCGGTCAGGAATCAGCGACCTGGATACTCCACTGATTGATGCTACGTCCCGAGGTCATGTCGAAGTGGTTAAGTTGCTACTCAGCAGAGGAGCAGATCCACGTATATTTAATGCTCAGGGAAAGACTGCTCTTGATTTCCTATCCCCAGATGAAGAACATTTCGCGGTTCTCGAAACGCTTCTGAAAGAGTATTCTATAAAAATGCGCAACAAGCCTCGTCGCGGCAGCGATTCTGCTGGCGCTGAACACGAATCCAATGGCACTTCTAGCAATGGTAGTACCAGTGCATACGATGCTGCCCTTCATGCTGCACCAGGCACGTTTCCCGATGCTTATTTTGAAGGCCGGCGAGCGGGAGGCAACCAAAGCGATGGAGGGTATAGCAGTGGTAGCGGCAGTCAAAGTGGCCGTCGTCATAAGCACGGCCACAGTCAGTCACAAAGCCATGGCCATAATATTCACCACCGCCATAATCACAGCCAAAGTCCATCTCATACACATGGCCATGGATCTGGCCATAATAATAATTCAACGAATGGAGATGGCGGCGATGAATCTAGCTCTTATTCGCATGACGAAGGTACTAAGTCCTTGTCGACAAGCCACACACGCAGAAGAGGAGGTGCCAGGTCCCAGAGTATTCGAAACGATCTTTTGTGGATGGATCTAACTACCAAGACCGGCAGAGAACAGGTTTACCGGAAGGCGGCTGACGGTGATTTGCAGTACGTTGGTCGCTCGCTCGAGGAAGGGTGGCAGCCTGACGCCGACTGTTTAGTGCTGGCTGCTAAACATGGGCATACAGAAGTAGTTGGTTTGTTGCTAGCCTTCGGAGTCGGTAGCGACCAGCTTAATGATGAGGGAGTAACTGCGCTTCATGAGACAGTCGGTAGAGGTCATATGGAGACCATCAAGTTACTGCTGGAGTCCGGAGCAGACCCATCATGGCTGGATAGCCAAGGACGATCGTATCTGGATCTGGCAAAAGAGGCTCTTGGTAGCGACGATGAGGAGACTCTACTCATCAAGGAGGCTCTTGAAAAGAACAAGGAGTCTTCAACTGGTTCTAGTGGATCAAAGTCAAGAGCTGATTCTGACAAACGACGAAAAGTGAGCGAGGAAAGCGAGAACTCTCCTGATCGAATTAAAAAGCGAAAAACGCAGATGTCGGAGAAGCCCGATAAACCTAGGGTCAAGCCTGACGCTTCAAGACCAGTCAAGCTCGAACCCAAGAGCGATAGAGCGGATGGTCCACCTAGCCAGACTGCTGATCGCGACGAACGTAAACGACGAGAAGGAACTGCTGAGAGAAAGGATGCAGAAAGGGCCTCGTCAGCAGCCGCTGCTGCCGCCGCTGCTGCTGAATTGAAGAAGCATGAAGACGCTGAAAAAGAGAGGTTAAGGGCGGAAGAAAGGAAGCGACATGAGGAAGCTGAGGAAAGACGATTGAAAGAAGAAGAGAGAAAGCAGCAGGAAGAGCTTGAGAAAAGGCGTCTTGAAGAAGTAGAAAAGGCGCGACTAGCACGCGAGGCACGCGAAGCTGAACGTGAAGCGGATCGCAAAGCAGAAGAGGAGCGGCGCCGAGTACTGAAAGAGAGAGAACGCGAGCAGGTTCGTAAGCGAGAAGTCCTTGCTGCCCAGAAAGAAAAGGAGCGCAAAGAGCGAGAATACCAGATGCTCAAGAGCCTTGAGCAGGAGGAAGAGCGCAGACAAGAGAAGCTCAGGCGCGAGAAAGAGCTTGAAGCAGAAAGACAGCGTCAAAAACAAGTGGAAGTTGAGCGTCAAAAGGTGCTTGAAGCAGAACAGGAGCTCGAAAGGCAAAGAATGGTTCAGTTCCAGCGTGAGGCCGAAGCCAGAAAGAACTTTCCCTACGCCGTTCGCATGGCCACTTACGGTCCTAAAGAGCTGGAGGAGATGAAATTCTTCATGCCGATACTCTCGCATGCCATAGACTCCGACGAATACTTCCTGGATCTCCAGGTCTCTCTCCTGTTAGGACTTGCCAACCTCCACCAGTCATGTAAGTAACAGCCGAAGCTAGTGAACCGAAGGTCTACGACGCCGCCCCAGCCACATCCTCACTGTACCAGTGCAAACACTAACAGACACCAGACCCCGATCTCTACAAGAGAGCTGTCACTCGCATCGAACAGGAGCGAATGTGGAGCATGCTTGTGCCGTGGCTTTGCCGGCCAATAAACCAGTTCGAGGAAGTGCCTATCATCGAAATCGTTCAAGAGCGACAGGAAGAGAAGCAGAAATTCATGGCCATGTCGCTGTTCTGGCTCAAACGCAGCGAAGTGACAGAGACCGTATTCAAGACCGAGAGCCCTGTGCTCTACCAGTACTATCAGCAGAGCATCGTCAAAGTCGACATCGACTACGAGCCTGTGCCAGAATGGACGCCGCCGCCTGCTCCTCGGCCCACCGGCCCAATCCTCGACCGCAGGAAAAACATCCCCCCACGAATCCAAATGAAAATACACGCCCTGGCTAACGCCACCGGCTCCGGCTGGGTCTAACCCCTTGTACCATCACTCTCAATCTTAGTATTACCAACTAGTATATTTATTTATTAACCTCAGTGATCCCGCTCGGCGCCTCCGGCGGTCGGGGCGCTGCCCCGGACCCCGCTGCTCCTCTCGCTCCGCTCGAGTTGAACCCCACAGACCTGGGGCTTCGCGGATCTGGTCATAACGCCTCAGGCTGGGGCGCTGCCCGGGACCCCGCTGCTCGCTTCGCTCGACCGCTCCGGGGTGGCCCTCCTCAAGCGCAGCGAGAGGAGCTACGGCACGGGGTCCGGGGCAGCGCCCCGGCCGCCGGACGCTGACCCGAACAGTGGTGCACAGGGCACTTTAATTTACATATTATACTCGGCGGGAGAAGGTAGGTGCTAGACAAAGCTGACCTTGAATCCCATGCGGGCCGTCTCGCTGAGCTTGGTCCAGATGCTTCTGACTACTCGGCGAGCACGCTCCCGCGCCAGTGGATTCGACACCGAGAGAACGATGATGAGGAAGAATGCAAGCACTTTCCAGATGGATGATGACTGGAGGAAATTCGAGGCCCGCCGTTTCCAGTAGACCACAAGGGCGTCGAGGCTCCGCACCGCGCTGGACGACGTCGGCGGCGGGGTCGGAGATGCTCTGGTTTGGGGGGTCAACCGGGTGTTTGTAGGCTGTTCTTGAGTCTGATGCGGGGACTGCTGCTGGCTCTGTTGTTGCTGAAGCTGTTGCTGCTGCTGCTGCTGCTGCTGCTGCTGCTGTTGTTGTTGTTGTTGCTGCTGCTGGCGTTGCTGTATGGCGAGCTGCTCATGCTTTCTCTTGGCCTCTTCTCTCAGTGCTTTTATCTCCTTCCTCTTGGCGTCTTCTTGCTCCTTTTTCTGAAGCTTTCTGGCCAGGTGCTCTTTGGCCTTGACAAGCTGTTTCTTCTTTTCTTCTTTAGCATCTGGGTCGTAGAACTGGCTGGTTTCTATCACCTCGGCTGCTAGGTCGTATTCATCGCGCAGTGGTAGCACTTTCAAAATGTAGATATCCAGAACTTTCATATATTCTTGACGATATGTTTCACCGAAAGACGGCACCATATCAGACATGGACGTAAGGTACAGTTCCAGAGACGACGACACCATGTCCACTGTCGCCTTGTCGGTCGTGCCATGTCGGATGGTCAAAGAGCTCAATCCAAAGACAATATCTGGCGGCGCCGACGACAGTGAGCCGCCAAACTCGGTTTCCACTTCCTGCCACAACGACCCGTCACTTATCTTCTGGACTAATGATTGGCGAACTTTTCTGGGCCACGAGTTCGAAATAGAGCTGGTGCCCGAAATGGATGACGACGAGGACGACGAAGACGACGAGGGCGATCTGCTGCTGGCCTCTTCATTCTGTCGGGCAGCCGCGTCCAGCAGCACAAAATACAGCTTCCAGCTCTTGATCCACGTCCTTTCTGACAATTGGCCTGTCTCCCGCAGTACTTTGGCATCTGCCAGTAACGGCTCTAGGGTGTTCAGGGAATCGACAAAGCTCTTGGTCAGAAACAGCTTCGCCGCCCGCTGATAGGCATCAGTAGCCGCCGATGCTGTCGACGACGTCACAAACGACCCCGACATGGACGACTCTAAACTGCTGCTCTGTAGACTCGCCATTATGCGCTGTTGAGATCAGTCTATGGGGTTGTCAGCCAGATCAACCTGAGGTCCGTCGGCTAAAACGAAATCTGGGGTCGATGCCGCCTCGGTACCGCTGCTGCAGCACGGCTGGCTGGCTCGCCGCTCGCAGGCAGGTGCTCTGCTTGACGCAGGGTTCAGGGTCCTAGAGCTGGCGAATCCCTAGTTTCTGGGTGTCGCCTCCGGCGGGGCTGGGGCGCTGCCCCAGACCCCGTTGTGCTCGCTTCGCGAGCGTCTTGTTCGTGGGCATGAGGTCATGCCACTGATCCAAAATAACATCATATGTTGATGAACTATGTACAACCGAGACATAACTGGTCCTCTCTTCTAGCATCTATCCCACGTCTCTATCTAGAAGCAGCTCCGCTTATCTGTGTGAACAGAAGGCTGGATACAGAACCAAAAGGATACCAAAAGGTGATCTGGACCCTGCCTTTCCTTGAATATAAGAAATAGTATGCAGCGTCTGCGCTTTCCCTCTGTCCCTCATCAGCCCAAGCTTAGAGCCGGTATAACCACGCTGTGTGTGTATTCATACGCATTGAGCAGGCCAATACCGTGGCACACAGCCGCTACAACCACGAGAACATGGAACAGCTGGTGAGAATGGCCCCAGATGTCGAACGCTTCTTCTGTTAGTACTCATTCACCCACCTGCCCGCTCACCCATTCACCCATTCGCCTATGTGTATTCGCCATGTGCCCATTTGTCCACTCGCCAAGCGAGCTGTGCGAGTTGACCCAAGACACAACCCGTTACTCACCCCCTGGACGGAACCGCTCGGGCACCCGTGCCGCGTACAGCGCTGCACCCGAAACATACAGCGCGCCCTCCCAGAAGATCCACTGGGCCTGGATCCGTCTGCTGCACTCATCAAACTGCCGCCCTAGTTAGCAACCTCCCCGGCGGAGTAACCTCCTCGATCGCAGTGAGAGGAGCAGCGGGGTCTGGGGCAGCGCCCCAGCCGCCGGAGGCACACACCCCTCCCCGGAAGAGACGCGCGGGGACACTTACTCCGTATACCTGGACGCCGACCAGGAGAGGCAGGACGCCGCTGAGGCCGTAGGCCACGAACATGCTGGCTCGGAAGGGCCGCCAGTCCGGCGAGCGGAACTTCTCGACCAGGGACACCATGGCACACACGACTCCCAGGGCCGAGATGAGGCCCCAAAGCGCCAGTCTCAGGTGGTGGCGGTCGAACAGCCCGTAATAAATAATCGACGTCATGGACGTGTGGATCAGGATAACGATACCCAGGTAGTCCAGCTTGTTGCCGAACACCGCTACCTTGTGGCTGTGCGACTTCATACAGTGGTACACCCCGCTCATGCCCAGGCAGGCGACGCATCCCAGCCCGAAGCACACGAGCGCCAGGTGGTCACGCCAGGTCGTGGTGTCAAACCTGGGCGCCAGCCGGTCAATGACCACAAAGCAGCCTATCAAGAAAACAAGGCTCGGCACCAAGTGCGAGTAAATGTTGCCTAACGCTCCATGTTAGTGACCAGCGCTCGACTCGGCCCCGTGCCTCCGGCGGCCGGGCGCTGCCCGGACACGTAGGTGCTCGCTGCGCTAGCGCCAGTCCCGGAAGCGGACCTCCTCGAGCGCAGCGAGAGGAGCCACGGGGTCCGGGGCAGCGCCCCGGCCG